>VMKM01001720.1:0-47500 GCA_008360985.2 Macquaria ambigua | reverse complement strand
AGGGTGTTCGGGTAAAAGAGTCCCCAGGCTATCTGAGCGCCAATTTGAAGGTTCCAGGAGATACCATGTGGTAATTAGTGTAGGGGTGGGGAAGAACTTTAATCTGCTGTTTCAGTTTCTGTGGTGGTGTTGTAATGAGGAATATGCAGGAAGATGATATACACTATCTGACAGTAGTGTGGTGTACATGTGTTTTAATGTAGTGTGTGTGTTTTTGTATTTTTGATGTCCGAGGAGGGATTGGGGTCCCTATACTGTGGTAGTGGTCGAGGGCGTAGCCAGCGGCAGGCTATATAAGGCTGCCACTTTCCATCAAGCACTGCGGCTGGCAGGACCACATGCGTCCTGTGGTCCACAGTATTTTTTATGTGAAGATGTATGTTCGTGGATGTATTTATTGTGGGTGAAATAAACACCTGGTTGGTATGCACCTCACCTCGGCCTCAAGTCTCCTACTGTTTAAGTCCAGCCGTTATACGGCCATCCTAACATGGGCATGAAATGAAAATCCTTGTGCACATCAAGATTCCAGTGTGTGAAAAAAATTGAATATATTAGATAACAATCAAATGAAATATGATTAGGTAAATCAATTAAAACAAAAATATTAGAAAATTAGAAAATCTTGCTTTATGTATGTGAAATTTACCAACTAGCAGTATAAGATTTGTCATGTAACTCAAAGGCTCAATATCAGATTCGAATTTAGTAATAATGTCTGTAGGTCGTAATTGTTAAAGAATGACCAGTCTTGTGATAAACAAATGTCTCTATGTCTCTCTAAAACACAGATGAGGAGGGGCAGTGATAAAATAAATGCATAACTGTTTCTGGCTCAGTGCCACAAAAGGTGCATTTAATATCTATGTCAATAAATTTGGAAATGACTATGTTACATGGGTAAATGTTATGCAAGATCTTAAAATGAATTTCTCTGATCTTGTTCGAAACACAGAATTGAAAGGGGCACAACCATGCTTTGAGCCAGTTTATATTATCTAATTGTGAATTCCTAAAAGGTTTCCCTCTGAGACAGAGAGCCGGAGACAACACAGAGACAAAACGCAAAGCGTCATACTCTGAAAACCACGCCCACCGGAGGGGAAAACAATCGGCAGCCAGTGCCTGAATTGGACCAAAAAAGGTGCCAGTACCCTAATTCAGCAGTTGCATGACATGATCATCGCATGTGTCTTGGATATATTTGTATTTATACACATATCTTGGTAATATGTTCCACTTCAAATGTATTTTTGTATGTATTTCATTACATAGATTACATACAACATACATTTTCACAGTTTGTACATAAATGTATACATAAATGTATATTTATATATATTTATAAAAACGTATGTAGCTATTGATACAAATCAAATTGTACACAAATATAATATTGCATATATGCTACAATAAAACAAATTGAAATTATGATATATGTTGGCCTACAGATTAAATTAGATAATGAGAAGGAATACCAAAGGCAAGTTCATAATGTATGGGCAAGACTGCATTCATTTAGCTCCAATGATGTAGTCACATCAAATGTCACCTTGAAGTACAGTGTGTCAAATCAACATAAACTGAGTATAACTGAAAAGTTATTATTTAAATTTCTTCCTTTATCTTCTGATAAATCAACATCTCCCCCTTGCAATAATGATACATAACATGACAGAACAAAGAGGGAGAAAAGAGAAAGCATGAGAATAGTATTTCACTTATTTACATTGCTGCATTGGCTCAGGCTTGAAAACATGCAGGCTTTCAGTGCTTTGTTGTCATTCTTTTTTTTTTTACATTAAAAATTGGATAAAAGCAGATGAATGCCATATAAGATCTATGGTTGAAGGATATGCACTCAGTGGTGAACACTATAGGTCTGTAAATTATAGGTGACCAACTTTCTTCACACCATACCTTTTTTGGAAGATGGGTACTGGAAAGTTACTTTTGAACTTGCTAACATTAATTTTAACATTCCACCATAAACAAATGTCCATAAATGCCCATCACAGTCCTGAAATGAAAGTACATCTGATGCCTCAGTCTCCAGAAATCAATGGTCATGTCCTCAAGATATGGATCAGCATACCTCAGCAAATTAGACAGAAAGACACTCAAATTAATACTATGATGGTTAGATGGATCAACAAGTAAGTACCGTATTTCCTCAAATAGTGACTGGGGCCTTTATTTTACCTGAACTGCAGAAGGTAAAAGGCCTTTATTTGAAGCAGGCTTGTACTAGATGCAGGCCTTCATTTCTAATTCCTTCCGTTTGATAACATACAGTGTGGCTGAGACATTAACACACATACACCTGCAGTGACTGAAATCAGACAATAACACTTTAGATGAGTAATCCAGAACAACGGTGTTGAAAGTAGCATGATTATATTGTTGAATTTATTAAATTAAAGCTATTGAAATATACATTATGCTTACTGTAGTTGGCATGCATATAATATGACAGCCAGTTTATCCACCTGTGTTTTTTTCCCCGTCTTATATTGGGGGCCGGTGTTTATTTGTTCGTGTCGACCACTCCCCCGGCCATTACTGGAAACCCAGCTTTACTTTTTGATTAAATCCTCCAGCAGGCCCCTGTCTGTCTAAGTTACAATTAAGTTACTGCATTAAAGTCACCTCCGACGATGGCAGAGAGGGCCAGCAGGTCCAATATAAGATTTGTCGAAAACCTATATCGTAAGTGTATGGAGCATAAACAGAGATTAGTAACATTTTTTTATTATTCAAATTTGATTTAACATGAGCCAGCCTGCCATCTTCCCTCTGCCCCATAAAATTATCATTTTAAATTCCATTTAACTTCCCTTACTTTTATTAGAGGCAGATGAGGAGGCAATTAAATGGTAGGCATTGTTCTGCATTCTTCCAGTATCTTTAGATAGCAAATGAAATTCTTGGATAAAAGCTATATCCACATTTGTTCTATAGAGGAGGTCCAAAACATCTTGGTGCTTATGGGGAGAATTCAATATATATTAGAGTACATTTCTCAGATTTACTTTAATATGACCTATATACTGTATGTAGCTGGCTGTGGGGGTCTCATAGAAAGGAGGCTGTAGCTGATGATTCTAGACACTTTCCACTAACTGCTTTCCATTTCATGGCAGAGTTTTTTTAATGCTGTAGGATGAAACGTCTCTGATGGGCCTTTGGTATTATGAGGGAAGTATGTTGGCTTCAGTGAGTGACAAATAGCAGTGTCAAGAGAAGTGAGACATCTAATCTCTCCACAGTCCCATCATTGATTGCCATTTATGGGGCATCCCACTTACTCCTCTGAAAGACAGTCAGCATACTGTATACTCAGTTTCTGTTATATTCACAACTGGGTTATTTGACTTAAAGTAATTTATCAAAGCTTCAACCTCAGCACTACAGGCAGTTTTAAATTCTTCTCTTCATCGTACCAGAAACTGTTCTATCAACTAGATCAGGCTCACCACTGTTATGGTGTGTTCCAGTCCAATTAAACAGCCCTGTCATAATTCCTGCCTTAATGAAGCTTATAATGTTCAGTTTTTGTTGGTTGTGTCAGAGAGGATTTGATTCAACTATATGGTAATTTCTAATGCTGCAGGTAGTAGTGGTGTTGATATATTGTACCTGTTATTTTGTCCACCCTGACAGGATCGTTACACAAGTTGACAAATAATTGACACTGAATTATTGGTAATAGTAATTGAATTACCTTATATTACCTGTTTCTACCTATCTGAACACAGTTTCAAGAACAAGTGAGAATTTGTACTGAAATGCATTATAGGAGAAGTCTAACCTCACAATAGGAACAGCTTCACACTGAAATCCATTTCAGTTTTTCCAAGTTGCCATTTGTGTGAAACCTGTATTGTTGCCTGTCTAGTGTTCATTCATCTGCTGTGCTGTTTAAAGGACCTGAGGCCCCTAAAGCTACATGAAAATAAGACAGGAAGTAACATAATTTGGCCTTTAAAATAAACTTCAGTTTTATTTATATAGCACCACATTATAACAAGGTTATCTCAGGGCACTTTTTCATATAGAGCAGGTCTAGACCGACTCTATAATTGTGTAAAATGTGTGTAAAAAGAATAGTGATGTAGTGAACATAACAAATTTTGTATTTACCTCTTAAACTTGATTTCTGTGTATAGTTTCTTTAGAGAACTTTTCTACACTCTGTGACAGTAGACTTAAATAACATATAGTCTTTTCTTGTTCCAATAGCTGTATGATGCTTACACTTAGTGTCATGATCCACCATGGACTGTGTGTTGTTGTTCTTGTTTCCTGTTTTATTTTGTTACCTGTGTGCTAGTCTGTGTTTGTTTTTCCCTTGTGTGTTTTATTGGAATCACCTGTCTTGTTACACACCTGTGTCTGCTTCCCTCATTGTCTCCTCCCCCTTTGTTCTCTGTTGGTTCATTGATGTTGTTGGATGTCTCTCCATGTCTTGTTCTTGGTGTTTCCCTGCGTGTGATTTCCTGAGTTCCTGATGTCCGTGCTGCCCGTTTTGTAAGCATTTTTTGTATTAATATATCCACTCAGCCTGCTGTCTGTCTGCATTTGGGTCCTTCCCCTGCTGCCTAGATGGCTCATTGTGACACTTAGTGAGATATTCAACCATAGGATGCCATGTTTTTATGGTTATACCATTCCATCAAATGAAAATATTCCAAATATCTTTTGAAGACCAATTTTCACAAAATTCACATTTGGTATGTTTTAGAAATTTCAGGTTCTACACTAGAATTTAAAATGTTAAGTGGTTTTGAAAAATGGTTGGCTGCACAACATGAGTATATGAGCATACCAGAATGAGATTTATGTATCTATGTGCTTTTCATAGTGTTCTGTACATAACTGCAGCTTTTTTTGTTCCTACTCTGGATTCATCCATAAAAGGGAAATTCCACTGAAAAGGTGCAAACCAAAGTCCTTATCAAAGAAAATTATCTAACGCTTGAGGGTTCATAATGTATGCATTTATTCAAACAGAGCCCACCATTCAGTATTGTTAAATATGCATTTATTCAAACAGAGCCCACCATTCAGTATTGTTAAATAAACCCAAACTCAATATTATTATTCAACTTTCTATCAGTTGATTTCGGTAAATGCACTCTTTTGCTTTGCACTCCATTTGATGTCAATGATGACAATGATGGTCAGGAGTTTTGTTTTTCCTACATACTACAGACTACTCTCAATAAGATTAAAAAATAAAAAGAATACCTATTTCACTTATATTATTTTTAGATCTTGTAAACTGCATTTTTTGGCATTAGTTTGTTGTAGCTAAATAATATTGTACTGTAATCAGTGATGTAATTGGTCTACATATTATATTTATTTATAATTATTACAAATATGTATATGTACCTACATCTTTGATGGGCGTTAATGAATTTTTCAAACTTGATTTAAATATGGAACATTATCACATAAATATATATTTTATTTTGAAGCTTTGAGTGTGTTGTGGCTTATCTGACACATCCGGTTGCCAGTTGAACGTAATCGCATATCTGCTGGTGTGTCGCTGGAGAGACAGAATCTTTCTGGTTGCCATTACAATGCTAAAATCCACCGTTCCGCTCCTCAGCTGTACTTCCTCTCGACGCTTGAACACACGGTGGATATTATCAGTTCAACTGGACCCTCTGCACCTCTGAGAGTGAGTAAAGTATTGATCTGTTTTTTTCCAGCCCGAAGGATGTGTTTGACATTACACTGCTTTAACTAGTGGATTTGGTGTAAATATTTAGCCTAAGTTAGCTTACCACTCCTGTTAGTAAACACTGACACGGTGTTGTTTTCAGTAGTATGCATTTCTTACACTGAAAATGGGTGTAATAACATTCGTGTCTTGAATTTGATAACATATTTAGAAAGAGCTCATTTGAGTTGGATGCTGCGACTGAGAGTCACTCACCGAGGCCTTGTAGATGACGATTCCCTCTCCGGTGGACCTTATGTGCCTGGTTGTGATTAACGTTAATGTTAGTTAGCTGTAACAGCTAACTGTTAACTAACATATCGCCGCTAAACCTTGTTTAACTAAAGGTCGCTGCTAACATTAGCTATTGTAGCATAAAGTCAGTGTTATAGTATTTTTTTAAAATTTTGTTCGGGCGACTAATCACGATATTTAGATCAACATTTGACAGTTCTGAGTTGGCTATTAGCTGAAGAGTACCGTTAGCTAGTTAGCAGCGACTCATTCCCGATAAGCGTGCATGCTCAGAGGAGCTCTTCTATGTGACGTCAGTGTATGCTACACTACAAAACAAATATAGGCTATATTTTAATGTGGCCCTGCTTATGCGACAAATATATGACGAAACACTAGTTATGAGCTTTTACGACCCCTTTGTGGTCTACCTTTTAATTCAGCATACATCTGATCCACGAAAATCAACTTCTTCAGCTGTTACTCTCAAATTAAACTCCACTTAAAATATACCGTGTATGGGCAGTGCAACAGAGATTTGATTTTGATGGATCTATTATACAAACCATGGGGAGTCTCTCCAGTACTGAAATAGTAGGTTAGCCACCCGCAACTGCTTCTAATGTGGACTAGATCATGCTTTTGATTATTTTATAGCAGAGGCCACTAGTTTCTGTGACACAGTTTGGTTACCTGCTATCAAAATTTGTGACCATATCTTAACTCTATGTGGCATCTTTTTTGGTAACAGCCATCAGAATATCAGTGTTTCCGACAGGATTTTATGGGATCCTGTAGGGAGGTCCCCGAACACTCTAGGGGGGCCCGGGGGCATGCCCCCCGGGGATACTATTTCTAATAAATGTAATGGATGGGGAGATTTTGAAATTTCATTCATTAATATCGTTCATAATAGATCATCAGCGTGTTTTTGTGTATTTGGTCGTGGCGGGCGGAGAAAATAGAACAGACGCCGAAATTCGGCAGCGTGGCGCCTCCTGTCTGAACAGCTAACTTCACTGCAAGATCACCTGGCTTCTGCCAGTCAGGTATCGTAACAGTAGTGTTAACAACAGCGCTGTTAGAGCGAGTGTGTGTGTTAGAGATGGAAATGGAAATTAAATTGATTTTTTTCAAAATCTTGGGGGCAAATCTGAGATTTCTTGGGGCGTTTTTGCCCTTTGCCGCCGCTAATTTCCAACGCTGTGCGCATACAATGGGGGGCGCTGACTACTAGCAAGGAACCTATAAATTATTCGAGACACTCCGATTGGCTGTAAATGCATCCACTGGAGCCAATAGCAGTGTCCGATATAGAAATGTAACCTTTACACTCTAGTATGTCACCAACAAGGATGGTGGGTGAGAACTGATCGATATCCATACAAGTAGAACAAGTAATGCACCATGCAAAAGGGGAGACCATCCACATCTTTTACAACTTTACATATTAGTTTTGCAGACAGAAGTAAATGGCTCACATAGACAAACGGGTTCACTGGTTAGCGCTGTTTCTCTAGTTTAAGAGGAAAAATCGGCATGTCTCTAGCTCTAACCGTTGCAGAGATATGACAACGTGATTTTTGGGATCGTGGATCGTATACGATCCCGTGGGTCTCAGAGGGTTAACGCGGAGTAAGAGATGATGAAAAAAATATTTCAGTTCATTATGAGACTATGGCGGAAGAAATGAATCTATGGCGGGCCGCCATACATTAGATAATGAATGGGAAACACTGGAATATGGTAGATGGCTATAATATAAACACTTGCAGTTGCAAGCTATCTAAAATAGCTACAATGCATAAACATGTCCCAGAATTTGGTGTAACAGCAGTATGTATCCACAGAGGAAGATACTGTATGAGAATCAAAAATTGAGCTGCCTCTTGTGTAAATTGCATGTCATGTAGAAATGGATCACAGACCACCATCTGTAGGTAAACATGGACGTAGTGGATGTGACAGTTTTTAAGTCAACAGTTGAGGTCAAAGTTTGTGATGGGACATTTTGAGGGATGGGGCCTATGTGGGTTAGAGCCAGACCAATATTGGATATTTGAGGCTAATACTGACATTGGTATTTGAAGTTAAAAAAAAATCATAACGTGTGATATTGATCCCTTAAATTTATTCAGTAAAGAATTGAATTTTAGATATGTAGTGAGCGGAGATTTTACAGTTGTAAAATAAACTTGTCAGTGCTCTCTGGTGGACAAACTATGTAATAATGACAGTTTTTCTAAACTACCTTGTATTTCTGGACTTACTTAATATTTTACACATACATCAGCAGACAGATACGGACAAATTATTTGTTTAATTGGGTTCCACATAAAGTGCATACTTCAGGATGTTGTCTTCCCTGAAATTGAAGGGGGGGATTCCCAAAATCGCCCCCAAAAACATGGCTGTCAAATTTGAGTAAAATTTGGTCCCAACTGACCTGGTGCAACGATTGTAATAATCCCTTGTTCCCAAGTCTTTCCTCCTTTTTAGCAAGGGTATAAACTATAAACAACAACTGTTGTTGCAAGTGCAATTTTCTTCGCAGCTATCTGTTGGGGCAGCAGCATCAGGGCCAGTGACACTAAGAGACTAAACAAGCTGATTAGGAAGGCTGGTTCTGTGCTGGGGACGGCTCTGGAGCCCCTGGTGGTGGAGAGGAGGATGTTGCTCAAACTGCTCAGCATAATGGACAATGATTCACATCCCCTGCACAACCTACTGGTCAGACAGCAAAGCACTTTCAGTGGGAGGTTCCTGCAACTCCGCTGTAATAAGGACCGCTACAGGAAGTCATTCATGCCCACCGCAATATCTGTTCATAATGACTCCCCTCTGAGCCGGGAGAGGAGACTTATCCTCTGAGTGGCAATGGACAACATACTGATTTGCCTTGAAGTGTTGCTTCAAATTCGAAGTATTTATACAGCACTCCTGCTGTTTTCTTTGTCAACCAAAACCGCACAACTGCACTTACCATCTTTAATGAGCTAAGACCATAACAAAACCCAGAGCGAATGAGACGAGTGACGAGAATGAGACAGCACTGTGAGTGAGTGAGAGGAGGCAGGACTATGTGGGCGCTGCAGCAGTGTGTGTCAGCTAGCTCTCTGAGAGATGAGAGCGTGAGAAAGGGCAGCTTTTACCCGTGTATCGATATTGCATAAAATGAGTATTGAAACCGTTTCAAATATTCAGAATCAATATTGAAAAACTGTTATTTTTGACAACACTAGGTTGGATGCTGTAGTTGGGTATGACAAGGAACTCTTTCTATGTCCTACAATGTATGTAGTACATGTTGTAAAAAAATAAAGAAATATCATCTGGTTGTGCCAGAGCCAGAAAAATGTCAACAGAAAACTAGCAACAAGGGCAGTTGAGATCAACACAGCTGTACAGTTTGTTGTAAGTTGACATAAACCTGGCTCTATTAGTTTTGGATTGATTTATCCCTGATTCACCCGTCCCGTCAATCAGATGATGTTTAGCCCAGATTATCTGGTAATGTGAGGGGTTTACAGATCCAGTCTTAAACCTCCCGAATTGCTCGCAGGCTCATCAGGACCGCCCCGATAATTTAAAACATGATATTTAGGAGTTAAAATTTGGATGATTACGTCAGTATTTTCCGAGTGGGACCACAATAGCCACTGAGCGTGCGTTACAAGCTAACATTAGTCTCGGAGCAGCTGACGGTGTTGCCAAGCAACACTAAACATTCTAGCCCTTGAGGCTAACGTTAGCTAGCATACTACATCGATGAAGTTTCTCCTTATGTGCGTGATGCAGATTTCCAGATTTCAAAATCGGTTAGGATTTTAAAACTCTTGTAGTCTGATACAGCCTTTACAGAAATAACACTTATTTTGAAGTATATCCTCGTCATGAAAAAGATTCAGTTAACTGCTCTGTCCAACCACAACAGCAGCTTCTGTGTCGACTGAAAATAACATTGGCAGGAAAGATACATCACTCACTACTGATTTGTTAGGGAAAAACATTACAAAATAACCCTCCCAGCTAAAATGAAATTGGCTGACATGAACATTGTCAGACTTAATAATAAAATGAAATGGTAATTTTTGTCTGATTATCATCATTATCTGCCTCAAGACAATCAATAAGGAGAATGGGCAGTTGGCGAGAATGTGGGCCACAGTGTTTAAGATTTCATGACTTTTTTGCTGAAAACAGCTGCCTGCTATACTTGAACTAAAACAGTAAAGTTGTGGGGTGGACAGCTAAACAATGAGCTGAAACTTGCTGAAGCTGAGGGGAGCTGCAGATTTAGGGTAACAGGAACGCCTGGAGTGAATTTCTTCAAATTTAGCACAAACGTACACTTGGACACAAGGATGAACTGATTAGAATTTGGTGGTCCAAGGTCAAGGTCACTGTGACCTCACAAAACACATATTTGGCCATAACTCAAGAATTGATGACCATATTTCACAGCTGGTTGGACAATGAATTGGTGACACTTTTGACTCAGTGGTCACTGTGACCTCAAAATGACCTTGACAAAGACATTTCTGGCCATAACTCAAGAACTGATGCAGTAATTATGACAACATATCTGCCAGCTTGTTTGCTCACTTGACTTCAATTCAGTTATATTAAAAATGAATAAAAAATGAACGTGCTTTTACTTTCAGCCGTAACAATCGCAACCGCGGTTGCCATTCTCATACGTTGGTAGTCCCTCCCCTTCCGCTACGTAGCCAAGATTGCAACCGTTGAGGGTGAGAAGTGTGCAGCGTTCCACACTCAACTTTCTGACCGTTATGAGTACATCATCCGGGTACTCATAGTACACTACATGTGTACCTGTTTAGCCAAGATATCTATGATAATCCTTCATTAATCAGTTCAGCAATGTATATAGAATCATAAATATATAGCATCATTGTAGTGATAACTTCCATTTAGCCAATAAATACACTTTATACATTTTTCTTCAATTCCTTCCAAGTATTCACGACGTATATTATGAGTCTGGACAGACATGGATGTAAACTGCAACTTGACTGGTTGGAGGAGGCATACATCCGCGGGGCGGTAATTCTAGTTTTCACATTGTTATTTGATACATTGTATACCCGCAAAATTAAGTGCTCCTCGTTAATGTGCAGTTCACCAAAAAAAAAACACAATGATTGTTAAATGGTAGTTTGGTTTCTTTATTGTATAATATTGTTTATTATATTTCCTACCTGCTCAGAGGGAGACACACACACATATGCATTTATGTGTCTGCATACAGTTTGAAGGTTAGTTGAGTGGTGCTCTTAATGTAGCTAAGCTCACTATATCTACAGCATCAAATTGTTCCTCTCAAAAGAGAAGGAACAGAAAAATCTGTTCAAA
Source organism: Macquaria ambigua (assembly GCA_008360985.2). Lineage (NCBI taxonomy): Eukaryota > Metazoa > Chordata > Actinopteri > Centrarchiformes > Percichthyidae > Macquaria > Macquaria ambigua. The sequence continues at coordinate 36,156 of VMKM01001720.1, read as the reverse complement.
TGTATACTTGTGCTTATTTTACTATTTAAAATTTAATGAGATTCTATCAAATTTAGGGGAAACTCAGGGGAATTTGATGCTCTGATTTGGGCTTCTCAGGAAGCACTTCCTCTCAGGCTGTGTGCAGATTTCACCTAAACAGAATCATTTGATTGGTGGAGCTGGCTGGGAATGGCACACAGCCTGAGGGGAAGTGCTGTTTGAGAGGCCTGCATGAGGTCAAGAAAGACCCGCAACTAAGGCCACCACAACCAAGGAATAATGTAGTTTTTATGAATTTGAATGTAATTGTGAAATGTAAATGAGGATTAAGTCTTAAACCCTAGATTTGCCCCCTGTTGAGGGGAGTTATTACTTGATCCTACACATGTATGTCTTCCCAGTCATCCACATGATGGAAAAAAGGAAACGTGATTCATCAGACCAGGCCACCTTCTTCCATTGCTCTGTGGTCCAGTTCTGATGCTCACATGCCCATTGTAGGCGCTTTCAGCGGTGGACAGGGGTCAGCATGCGCACCCTGACCGGTCTGCGGCTACGCAGCCCCATACGCAACAAACTGTGATGCACTGTGTGTTCTGACACCTTTCTATCAGAACCAGCATTAACTTTTTCAGCAATTTGAGCTACAGTAGGTCTTCTGTTGGATCGGACCACACGGGCCAGCCTTTGCTCCCAGTGTGCATCAATGAGCCCTGGCCACCCATGACCCTGTTGCCGGTTCACCGGTTTTCCTTCCTTGGACCACTTTTGATAGGTACTGACCACTGCAGACCCGGAACACCCCACAAGAGCTGCAGTTTTGGAGATGCTCTGACCCAGTCATCTAGCCATCACTTGCCCATTTTTCCTGCTTCCAACACATCAACTTTGAGGACAAAATGTTCACTTGCTGCCTAATATATCCCACCCACTGACAGGTGACATTGTAACGAGATAATCAATGCTCTTCACTTCACCTGTCAGTGGTCATAATGTTATGGCTGATCGGTGTATGTTCAGACTGCATGCAGTGACATTAGCAATTTGTCTGAGTAATAACTGCAATATTGAGAAATGAAACTATCCCTGTAATCATGTTTTGCCTATTAGACATGTTTGATTATTAGTCAAGTCATGACTGACTTTCTGTTCAATCTTCCGCTTCCTGTCTAAACATTTCCATGTTTCTTTTAACACCCTGAATGCTGGTGCATATTCTACCTAGACATGACAGACGTGTGTGATTTGTTGATTGTCACTTCTGTCACCTTTCTGCCAGAGTGTTATGCTTACCACTGCAGTGTTTCCCACAGCTTGAGAATTTACTTGTGGTGGTGGGTGGTGCGGTGTGCGACAACTTGGCTTGTGGTGATGGGTGGGTTCAGTAATAAACTAGTCAAACAAGGGTTTATGAATAACTCAGAGAGACCTAACAATAGTTAGCTGTTGTGTTAGCTAGCTAGCTAACTTATCGATAAATCACTTTGTACTGAGTGTTCAGTTCTGTGTAACTAGCTAGCCAGTACCCTCGTAAGTTAAAATAAAGTGTGTACCGTTAGCGTATATACGACACATTAAATACGACATGGCATTCTTTTTTAGGCTTCCAATAATGGTACATGGAATTTGCGGTTTGATATCTACCTCGGTTTTGGGGTCACAGTTTGGTACGTTTTTCGGTACAGCAAGGAAAACAAAAAAATGCAGAATTTTCATAATTTATTTTGAGAAATGTAAACTTTCAACAGTGGCTCATTGGCCATAATTCTTAACAGCCAATACACTCAAATACTGGCATATTGAAAAAAGAAATAATAAAAATGTCAGTAATGCTCTATCGTTCTGACGTGTTGATAATTCCTGAACAACTGCAGCTTACGCTCGTCTATACAGGGCAGACACAGTGGACTGACTAAAATGCAGCTGATAGACAACACTGCCAAAACGTTCTGGGTAAAACTTGCGCTCTACGATTTCTGTTCCGCACATGCGAGTAGTCGAGCTAAATAAACTATTTTGGGCTGAAGGTCCGCTGGTCGGTGTCTATTATGAAATGACAATTGCGCGTCTTAATTGAAAAAAAAAAGATCTACCTGGGTGGGCTGCCCAAGTAAAGCCTATGTATGGGAAACGCTGCACTGTAGGTGCATTATTAACAAGGTGCAAATTATCCTATTGCTTTGAGTGGAATATTTGTGTGCACTTCTGATGCCTCTATTGTGCATCAGTGTCATGCTTCTGATCAAGGGAAATGACATGGCCCACAGCTCTTTAGTGACCAGACCAGATCTCCCACTAGATACTGCGCACATCTTCTGTGGGTATTATAGTATCTGGCTTGTCTGCTTTCGGCTTCCCCAACTCTTCTCCTAATCTCTCTCACAATATGATGCTGTCGTTCCAGTAGTGTGTACTATGGTTGAGATGGGGTGGGAACATGAATGAGCCTCTCCAAGCATCCATTCAGAGGCCTTCCTATCATGAACTCTGCAGGTGTGTGCCCTGTGGCCTAATGTTTTGTATTGTTGATAGCAAACCAAAATTCCGGCAACCACTTATCCCAATCTCTGTGGTTTTTCCCCACAAAAAATGCCATCATCGTTTTTAATGTCCTGTTGACCCGCTCTGTGAGATTTGTTTGAGGATGGTAGCTGGTTGTCAGTTTCTGCGTCACTCCATACTTCTTACAAAGCTCTGAGAGGATTTGACTGGTGAATTGTGGGCCCCGGTCAGACACGGTGTACTTTGGCATTCCCCACCTAGTGAAGATTTCATCTTTCAGAATCTGGCAAAGACAGTGGGTCTTACTGTCTCTCAATGGGAATAACTCCACCCATTTTGTGAAATAGTCAACAACGACCAACGGGTCCTTTTTTGCTTTTGGAGAACGGACCCATGAAGTCTAAGCCTAACATCAACCCAGGCTCCACAATCACAGTAGATTGTTGATGCCCAGCAGGCTTGGTGTTGCCAGGCTTGTACTGCTGACATACGCTGCACACCTTAACATGCTGCCAAACATCTTTCCCAACTGACGGCCACCATGCCACGCCTAAGATTCTTAACGGGGTCTTTAACCTGCCAAGATGGGCACCCATGGGGTAGTCGTGGAAATAATGAAGAAACTGGCTCACAAGTGGTTTTAGCACCACCAGCTACTTTGTCCCGTCTTTCGTTGGAATGGTCCGATTCAGGACATCTTGCTGTATCTTCCATCCTATTCTATCAGTCTGACATCCCCTTGGCAATTCCTTTTCTTTTATCTGCCTCATATCCTCATTAAGACTCTAAGCTTGTGCGACATCTGGGTAGTTGGTATCAGTACCACAAGACAGAGCTTTGTGATGCACATATGAAGCCATAAGTCCTCCACTCAATGGTTCTGTGGTTCTTGAAAGAGCATCAGGTACCACATTCATACACCCCTGCCGGTAATGGACCCGGAACTGAAATTGTTGCAGCCTCAGTGTCTAGAGGGTTGACCTACAGGTGGCCATGGGGGAGTTGAAGGCCCAGGTTAGAGCAGCATGATCAGTTTAGACATCAAAAAGAACTCCCTCTAAGTAATGTCTCCACTTTTCTACTGCCCACACCACCGCCAGGCACTCTTTTTCTGAAGTGGAGTAGTTGTACTCTGCCCCTTTTAAGACCTCTGGAAGCATAATCAGTAACTCTCTCTCCTCCTGGAGGTGACTGGGTCAAAACAGCCCCCAAGCCCACAGAGCTGGCATCAGTGTAAACCTTAAAAGGAAGTGTCATGTCCATTTGGGATAGGACAGGTGGAACCTGCAAGGCATTTTTTAGTTTCTCCATGCTTTGTTGGTACTCTTCAGTCCATTCCCAGACTACTCCTTTACGCTGCAGTCTGTTCAAAGGAGCGGCTAAGTTGGCAGAGTGGGGTATAAACTCGTGGTACCAGCCCATAAGTCCCAAGAACCTCTTCAGTGACGGCACATCATAGTTAGTCATGGCAGCTGTTGTATCCGGATCAATCTCCACTCCTTTCCGAGAGACACTGTGGCCCAGAAACCGAAGTTGAGTCTTGAAGAAATGTAATTTCTTCAGGTTTAATGTCAGGTTGGCATCATGGATTTTACTGAAAACTGCCTCCAGGTCCTTAAGATGTTGCTGCGGGCTAGGGGAGTAGATGATGTCATCGATGTAAACAAAACAGATTTCCCCCCAAGGACCCTCTCCATCAGCCTTTGAAAAGTTGCTCCAGTGTTCTTAAAACCAAATGGCATAGCCTTGAAACAAAACAACCCAAAAGGGGATGACGACAGCCGTCTTGTCCCTGCTGTCTTCTTCAACTTCTACCTGCCAGTATCCCGACTGAAGGTCCAACGTGCTGAAACACTCTTCTCCATACGATTCTAGGGTTTCATGGATTGGGGCATAGGATAGGCATCCTGGAGTGTTTTGGCATTCAAACCTCTGAAATCCACACAAAATATTGGTGTTCCATCCATTTTCTCTGCCAGCACTACCGGAGCTCCCCAGGAGGACTGACTAGGCTCGATCACATCTTCCTTTAACATTTTGTCCAGATACTCTTACCTATATATTATCTCTTTTTTGGCAGGCGAAACCATGTATGGCCTGGAGCGCACTGGAATCCACAGTTGTTATTGTGTGCTTGATGACGCTTGTTCTGCTGTTTTTTTTCTGAACACACTGTGGGTCACTTTTGAATAAGGGGTTGCACCTCTTCAGGCAGGCCCTTGAGCAAGTCACAGTGGGTTGAGGATGGTGCCTGGGTTACTATAGGTGATGGAGGCATGGCAGCATATAGGTTGACAATGGCCACTGGTCCTTGTCTGCCTTTGATCCAAGTCAACTGGCCAGGAGCCCGGTCAAGAAAAGGTAAATATGCCCACATATCCATAATCTTGAGTCCATAAATGCGTTCAGCCACGTTGATTTGGACTCCGGTCTTCCCCATGAAGTTCTGACCCAGGATCACTGGGAAAGCCAAGTGGCTGTCAGCCATGATGAATATCCACCGTCCAGATTGAACCATGCCACACGAAGGGCAGCTTCACCATCCCCTCTGCAGTGTGGGACGTGCCATCATCCAGCACAAATGGACGGTTGTCCCCCACTATCATCTTTTCTCCTGGCCTAGCTAACTGCTTCCATATGCTTCTCTGTATCAGGTGTGCAGCCTATATCCACTATAGCCTTGCCCATGTAGCCACGAGTTTCTATGGGAACCACCAGTAGGCCAGGGTGCTCACTCTCCACCAAGTTCACATGGTGAGTGGGGTGATGGTCACTTTCCCTAAGTCTTTGGTATTGCTTTTTCTTCATCTTCTCAGTTGGGTTTTGACTATTGACCTTAGCCCAATACTCCCTTTTAGCTGCCCATTCCCATTCAGTGGAAGAAGGTGGCCTGGTCTGATGAATCATGTTTTCTTTTACATCATGTGGATGGCAGGATGCGCTATGGGAAGAAGGCATGAGTGAATACAGCATCGATCAGAGGTGATCATACAGTGGCCATGTGAGTTTATTTACTAATACTTGATTGCTGAAATTAAATCTGTGCGGCGAGGATTAGTCTTGTTGCAGCGAAAGTAGCATGTTGCGATGATTGAGACTATGAACACATGGGAGCTCATCTGCGCAAGATAGATGTGCAGACAGTAGAAAATGGTGACAGATTATTTTTTTATGCCTTTTGTTTATTTGTAGGATCTCAACACAGATTTGTTGTTCATAATGTTGTAGCAATTGTCAGTGAAAAGATAAGATGTGTGGATAGTGAGTTCACTGCATCTTTTCGTATTTTAACGCATCTGTGACACAGGACGCGTACCTAGCAACATCACTGGATGGGGATGCTGTTTTAGGTTGATAATTCTGCTCATCCAATGGTGTGGTCTTTCAAAGTCTACCTGATGCTGCTTTGAATAAAAATCACTTGGTTTCGGTTTTCAGTGCGTGTTGTACTGGCCCTTGTTGTCTTTAAATGGGACCAAATGTGCTCATTTCCAGCTCTATATTTTTATTCTGGGACTCCACTAGAGTAGTTTTGCATGATTCACAGTTCAAAATAATCCTTATTTATCTTATACTCGCCCTTTATGCAGCCCCTCAGTTCATCCCCTGTCTGAAACAAGGCATTTTAGCTCCCGTCTCTTTAAGGCAAAAGCCCACTTTCTTCTGAATGGCTGAACTTCCGGAAGCCTGCGAAGGGGCAGAAGCACCCAGTGCTTGTGAGCACCGCCTCATCCTCTTGCCGGTGTGGCGGTTCCAAAAGCAAACTGTAAACCTACTAAGTAAACATAATTTCTTGTTCTTGATTGGAAATGGCAACTTCTCAAATCCATGTTGGAGCTCGTATCCGAACCATGTTAAAAGTAATTTCTGCACCGCTGCTCTTATGGAAACGTAACATTACACCATGCATCACCTAACATTGGTATTTGGCTGTTTTAAATTCTCTGTTTACTTGAACGGCCATATATGAGTGAGAAAATGGTTCAACAGACTGTTGTTACAGTCTGTGACTCACTTTAAAACAAAGATTACCAGTTAAGACTGGGCTATTTTTTGTTGTGGAATAATGCCCTGCAGTGCATACTTTGTTTCTTGTTAAGTTTGTTTGCTTTTAAGAGAAGATGATTGAATGAAACATTGAAATATTTAGACAAGTTTTTGATATTTATTTTGGGTAAATTAATTGTTATATGAATCGAGTAATAAAAAATAATCTTTAGAATAATCTAGGGCTGAAACGATTCCTCGAAAAACTCGAGTAACTCGATTACTAAAAATCCTCGATGCTAATTCTTTGCATCGAAGCTTCGTTTAATCCATACTGCTCAGTGGTCACTGTGTTTCCACGGATGATTATTACTGCCACACAGAGTGCTTACGTTGTGGATACGTAAAGTAGACGTGATTTGATGGCGCGGACTGGAAAATGGAGAAAGGTAGAGATAATAGTGAGGAGCGAGGCGAAGGGACAGGCCAGAGAAAATGACAGTGTCAAAAGTTTGTATACGCATCCAGTCCACAGAATGGACCCGACACAAGGTAACGTTAACGTTAGCATTTAACTTAGCAATATGATTGCTAGTTGAGATGAAGGCTAGTGAAGAATTTAAGTTAATTATGGCTATATGTAATGGCTAGTTAAGAACGTAAAAATGGTGGCTAGTTATTATGTTCCTAAGTTAGCTATGTTTTGCTAAAGAAAATAACAACAGCAAATAAACTGCTGCAGTCAGTTTGTGAAAGCCTGAGCTTTATTCATGTCATGTTCATAAGACTGGCTAATGTACGTTCTTAACTGTAGTTCTGAAAGTTAAGTTGCACCAACTTAAAAGCAATGTTTATGTATATGTTTACCTTTTTAAACATATATATATATATATATATATATACTCTTCTTTTCTCTTTTGTGAATTTACTATTACTCTTAATAAGGCAAAAGTATCTCTTATCCGATTACTCGATTAATCGATGGAATAATCGGTAGAATACTCGATTACTAAAATAATCGATAGCTGCAGCCCTAGAATAATCGATAAATTAGTCGCTAGATTAATTGACTAATTGAAAACAAAATGTTAGATTAATTGGTAAAAAAAATAATTGTTAGGTCCAGCCCTATTGCTGGTGAGTGTTGTGCTTTTATCAGCCTACGTGTCGTAAGCTTAGCTGTGTAGTCACCCCCTTAAAGTAGCGTTAAGATATTCTCATAGAAACAAAACCCACTTGCATTGTTCTTTTCTCTCACTGCACAAGCGCTTCATCCCAGTGCTCCCCAGTGCCCTGCCAGTGCTTTTCTGCAGGAGAAAAACACTATATGGACACTTGCCCAGTCCCTAGAGCTGAGAGAATGCAGAGAAATCTCTGGAGCGCTGTTACCAAACCCATGTTGCATGCTACGCGCCTGCATCTGGGAGATGGTTGCTAACTTGAGTTGATGCTAGACAGTATTTACTTTGAGTTTTTCGAAGTGCAGTAATCAAACACGGTTTTAATGATAATTTAAATTTGAAATGATAATACTAACCGTCTAGAATTTTACTGTGATTTATCATGAAAACGGTAACCGTTTCATCCTTAATCAGTAGCTACTAATGTATTCCAAGAATTGTTTATTAAGCCTTCATTTCAAGCCTTTATTGTAAGAGCATGGAACATCTGGCTGTCCTGCAGCAGAATATGATCCCTTTTTTCATTGACATCATGTGCAGCTGTAGGATCTGAGGGCTGACTCTGCAGTCTAAATCCAGCTGTTCCTATCTGTATTTGACCTATAGCCAAACAAAGCCTCAAGGAGCTGTTTAAGTGTTCTGGTTCATGTGCCAGATGGCTCGTCATGTGCTGCTATGTCATCAGGTTGAATGTTGATGTTGCCTTCATTGCCATTGGTTATATTGATGCTGAACAAAAGAGGGGTATACAAATCAAAGGCCATGATATCTCTGATCTCAAAGTCCAGTGGCTTTAAATGTGCAGTACAAGAAAAAAATGACATTTTCAACTTGTTAGCCAATTCTCATTAACATTAAACGGTTGCATCAGATATTTAATTGCGTCTTTCACTGAGTAAGAAGTTGCAACATGGTACAGTAATGTCTTTTAGTGTGTTCACATCTAGAAATCTTGTTTGCTTTCCTAGTCTCTTGGTTGCATTGTGTTGGTCTCTACAGTTTGAAGAAACCAGAATTTGTCAAACCCAAACTTACTCATTACTCACTCATAAGCCTGCAAACATGTTGGCCTGGATAGTGTTCAGTTTTATCCTAAGGAACTTTGTTGTTTCTTGTTGTCTCCACCCTATCCCTTGCTCTACGCATCTGCTTTAAATTAGTCATCCAAGTGCCTTAGAAAACTCCAGTGACCTAGAATGATTACTGTCCAGTAGCTCTCACGCATTGTAATGAAATGCTATAAGAAACTGGTCATGAGACACATTAAGGCACATGTGTCAAACTCAAGGCCCCCAGGCCAAATCCGGCCCGGCACCTCATTTTATGTGGCCCGCGAGAGCGTGCAAAGAACATAATTTGCGCAATACAAATCTATGCTGTGTTACGGAAGCACGGTGTCCACAAACTACGTGTCCGAGAATGCATCCTGATTGTTATCCGCGCACTGAAGGCATCTAGCCGCTAGATGTCGGTATACGCTAGATATCTCAATATCATATTTAGCCGCTTCCAGCAGTGGCACTTTAGCCGAGTGTTTGTAGCTAGTAACGTTAATAGTAGCAGCCTAGCAAAATGTCCAAGAAAAGTAAAGTTGACACAGAGGGAAGACAATTTAATGGGAGATGGAAAAGCGAATATGTTTGTGCTTAATAGAGACAAGCTGGTATGTCTTCTTTGTAACGAGGCAGTAGCAGTGCCAAAGGAGTACAATTTACAGTGGCACTTTGACACCAAACACAGAGCCAAGTATACTAACCTTAACCACCAAAAAAAGCAACAAAAAGTCCAAGAATTAAAAGGCAGCCTGCGGTCATCTGCCTCGACCGGTTGGGTTGTATGTATGTATGTATATATATATATATATATATGTGTGTGTATGTATATGTATGTATATATATGTATATATATATGTATGTATATATGTGTATATATATGTATATATATATGTATGTATATATATGTATGTATGTATATATGTATATGTATATGTGTATATGTATATGTGTATGTATATGTGTATATGTGTATATATATGTGTATATATATATGTGTGTATATATATATATGTATATATATGTGTGTATGTGTATATGTATGTATGTATGTATGTATGTATGTATGTATGACTAACCTGAACTCAACCCAAGCATTCAGACAGTCTCTTCTCAAAGACCTTCATAGTGTTGCACTCAGTTGTGCACACAAAAAGGGACTTAAGTAGTTTGAAGTTGAAACCCTGCCTACTTCCACAATTCCATGCCAATGCCATGCCAATCTCTGCGTAAAGTGATTGTAAAAGTGATTGTTGGATTGTCTGTTTTGAAAACAAAATTCCAACATTTGAAAGGTGTGGGGGAAGGGGATTTCAGACACTGTTAGACAATCCAACAAGGGCTTTGTTTGAAGCATACTGAACCCTTAACCCCTACCTCCCTGTGAATTACCTCTCCCCAAATACTAATGAGGGTCTGGACATCTTTATTTGTCCAAGCATTCTCTGTTGTTCTTTTTCACTTCTTGACTTCACTTCACTTTTTAAATGGATATCTGTGCTGCTGGAGATGTCTTTGAATCCAGCATCTAGTAGCTATTAGTGGGATTGCATCCAAAGTTCCTCCGCATTGATTGAGCTACTGTAGAATGAATTCAGCAGAGCTCTGAGTCCCAGTTGAGAAGCAATGATGCAATTTAATTGTAGAACTATATAATGTTTGTGTTGCTTGCTCTAACTAACACACTGCCTGTCTTCTCTTGTAGATTTTGACTCCAATCTACATGGTGATAGGACCTTGGACGTATAATTTCTGTCACCACCTGACTATTCCAGTCCCTGCACGCCCTATGATACAGTCAGCCATGCTGGATGCAGCTGATTAACGAGTAGCATTTGGGGGGTGGGGGGTGGGGGGTTGGGGTTGGGGACTCTAGTTTTTCCAAACTCCCATCAAATGACTGCCATGTTTGTTTTAGAATGAGAAACTGAGCGGGGGAAAAGTGGAAAGCAAGTGAGACTGAAGGGGCTGAAGTGCTTGTGTTGGTGACAAAAAAGAAGATAGCACCTGAGGCAGCCAGGCCCTGAGGATGACTAGCCTGTTCAGGCGTAGTAGCAATGGAGGCTCCAGAAGCAGTGGAGGTGGTGGTGGGGGCAGCAGTGGACAGGGGCAGCTCAACAACAGCAGGCCCAACCGGCAGGTCCGACGCCTGGAGTTCAACCAGGCCATGGAGGACTTCAAGACCATGTTCCCCTCTATGGACTATGAGGTGATTGAGTGCGTGCTGCGCTCCAACAATGGAGCTGTGGACGCCACTATTGACCAGCTGCTCCAGATGAGCATTGACGGACAGGGCTCAGATGACAGCTCAGACTCAGATGACAGTATCCCAGCAGAGGTCAGTGGAAAGGGTCCAGTGGCACCAACATCACTGGGGAATCTAATGCAGGCCCAGCATGGTGGGCTGTCAGTAGTGACAATAAAAATCTGAACAGTAAATATAATTGTTGTATAATAAAAACCTGAACAGCAAATATAATTGCTGTATATAACAATTTGTAATTTTGTTGCCTAATTACATGTACACAAGAAGTTGCTGTATGAAATGAGCAGATTAGGACAGGCTGGTGTTACTTGATGACCTAGATGTTTCAGAGTTCATTCTTTTCTCCTTGTGTAATGTGACATGCGCAATGGCATCATACATTACATTGACAAGAATGGTCTGCTGGCTCCTTTCAGTCTCAGGGCATTGACCCAGGGCTTCATGACCTGCTAGAGATGCTGCTGACCCAAGCACTGATTGATTTTGAATTTGAAGATTAGATTGAATTAATAATGTATTACCTAGTGGCCTTTCTGTAGCCCCCATTACCTACCCTGTCACATCCCCTATCACATGCTTCCTGATTTGTGTTTGTGTCATATGGCTGACATCTTGTCTTTACAGCATGAATGTGCCTGAATTTTACAAATAGTCAAATGTTCAGCAGTGGAAACCCACTTATTTAAACGTATAGAGGCTGCTGAGTGTCAGTTTAGTTTGTTAACGACATGTTAATCAACTGTTGTCCAAACATCTAAAGTCAATGACAGGAAGGATTGCAGCAGAACATTCAGGCTTTGTACCTATATAAATAAAAGATCACAGGGAGGTCTAAATTCTGCATGTTATTTGAATTTGGCCTACACTTCAGAGAACTGACTTTAATGGGAATCAAAGTGGGATTCTTGCAAAATTGCAAGTGCATTACTGTAAGGCAGGTTTAAAACATTTAATGAAACAAAGCTTGTGTTGCACTGTCTGTTTCTTTCTAGATTCTGGAGCGAACACTGGAACCTGACAGTTCTGATGAGGAACCGCCTCCAGTCTACTCTCCACCAACGTATGATATGCACATTTATGACAGGAAATACCCAGAATCCCCACCAACACCCCCACCAAGGTAAGGAAGAGGGACTATTGCATAGAAGAAGTTGAGGCCTTGATTAAGATCCAACCTTTTTTTTTCCATTTGGGGTTTTATTTAACAAAGTCTGTGTGCCTCTGATTAATTGGGTGGGAGGTTTGTAGGTGGAAAAAGGTCATCTTGCCCTCCTACCAATACCTCAAGGTGTAGTGTTTGATAGCGTTGCTTCTGGTTTAGGCCAGTACCATCATACTTATTTTTGACACTCATTACATGAAACCATTATTTGATTCATCATATGAATAATTGATAGATCAATCAAAAATGAACATAATTGCCTCTCCAGTGGTCAGGAGCCAGACTGTTTACTGTTGTTTTGAATTTATTGCATTGTATTGCACTGGTGTTCATGTAAATGTAGGCAAAATGTTTGCAGAGGAGTTCTTCTTACCTGTAACAGTTGTGTTTATAAATCCACACATCACAAGTACAAAGCATTGCGGTGGTAAATACTAACATCGGCATGCCAACATGCTCACAATGAAAATGCTGACATGCTGGCAGATGTAATGTTTACCATGTTCACAATCTTAGTTTAGTATGTTAGCATGGCATTATTTTGCTAATTGGCACTAAACAACACTAAAAAAGTAGTCTGAGGCTAATGGGAATGTAATTTTGTTTTGCATGTATTTAGTCATAAAGTGACCTTTTGATTGATGGTCTAGATAAAGAGTCATGGGATCAATTCATTGGTTGCATCAAATTTGAACCATGAGTGTCTATACCAAATTCTGTGACAATCCTTTCATTAGATATTGTGTACAATAATGACATATGGGGAACAAATAGATGTTTCCTTTTTCTGGCCATCCCATGTGATTTTGTGAGTGGGCAATTTAAATGATGTGAATAGTTTGAGATAGCTAGAGGTAAGTTGATAATGTACTTAATGCAGTTGGTAGAATGACTAATGTGTCCTGTTGCTTGATTTGTTCTCATAGATTTGAAGCCGAGCCACCTCCATGTCACCAGCAGGTCAGAAGCTACCGGAACTGGAACCCTCCTTTGCTTGGAAATCTCCCAGATGATTTTCTGCGGATCCTGCCTCAGCAGTTAGACAGTATAAAGGTAAAAAATTGTCAGCATACAGATGTTAAATGGGTGCATTTGGTTTCTAAGTTCTTCGTCAAAAATGACAATCGAGTCTTTGTGTACACCAGCTGTGGTGTAAAGCAGTAGAGTAGCCAGAAATCGTGTGATAGGTGGGCCTCGCACATAAATGGGTGGCACATAAGGATAAGTTAAAGTCTGAAATAAGCCTGGAAGAGGCAAACCCCCAATTCTGGCCGATTTTAATCATATATAAAATAACCCTAATAAGATAAAAGGTTTTATTGTATTTATATGCTTTATACCGGTTACACTGAGCTTGATTTGAGTGCACACTTTAAAATTCTCACTAAATTTATTTAAATTTATATTTTGTTACATGTCAGAACATAAAAATTTGCATTATAAAATACAGTATAGTGGGCAACGTTAGTTCTAAACAAAGTCCTTAACCCCATAAACACACATAAACAGTGCTGGCCAACACTGCAAATGCCAAGGCTTTGGCAGGTATGTTAACTCATGTATAGTAGGTTATTATTATAGTGTAGGGAATTACTTTTAGTTTGGGTTGACAGGCTGGATCAATTACTGCCAAGAGGTCACTTATCGGGCTATCTATCACCTGAGCTGGATCATGCCTCAGAGGCATAGGGGGCTTGGGAAGAGAGTGAGCCGGGTTCAGCGCTCTACGAGTGGGGAGAAGCATCTTCTGCTCTGTAGCCTGGCTGTCAGTTTGCCGATTGGCTTGCACTTCTAAGACCTGGCCGGTTTTGAGAATGCTCCGCATTTTCTTTGTGGTATCTTGAAAAAATTAAGCTTAGAGCTCCGTTTTGTCATGAGGAGGAGGAGGAGATTAGAGGACTGTTTTCATTTACAAAATAAGGCTAATCACTGTCAATTTTCTTTAAGTTTGACTTTATGAGACCTGTTGTTGCCCGCTGGCTGCCTAGGCTCCAGGGCTGCTGGAGCCATGAGCACTATTATTTTATTCATACATTTTATTAATTTGTCCATCATTTAAAATGGGTGGCACTTGCACAAAATTGGGCAGCACATTCCCACCTGTCCCTACGTTTGGGGGGTAAAGGCCTTTACAACTGTGGCATATATATCGATCCATTAGCTACATCTGGTGCCACTGTTGAGGTCCACTGGAGAACTGGCTGGTAAAATTTCTGTTTTCCATTGCGGGTTTGTGAACAGGGTTCCCACGGTCATGAAATTCCTGGAAAAAGTATGAAAGTAGAAAAACTGTTTTCCAGGCCTGGAAATGGTTTGGAATTAACAGAATGTTTTGGAAAAGTTTTGAATATACATTGTTTTGGCTATTGTTTAAAATATGTTTAAAAAAAAATCCCATAACAACGTTAGGTGAAATATGTTCCTTGTATTACTAATTTAAAATCTAGTGCTGCGCTGCACTGTTGAAACATTGTCTGAACTTAGCAAGCACTAGCAGTTTGCTTATCTGCAAATCCCTGGGAAGTGCGTGTTTAATAATGTTTTGCTTTCAAACGACAAATATAATACATGGCTCAAGAGAGAGGCAGACCCTAGCCTGCGCCCTATGATCGCTATATAGGCCTACCTGTTTTACACTACTTAAATAAAGTTGTGGAAATGGGGTAAAATATTATGGAAAAGTTTTGAAAATTCATTGGTAAAAATGTGTGGGAACCCTGTGTGAAGTAATTACTTGTGGTTACTAGGGTATGACTTGGTGAGTGCTAAGGAACTACTGGCGTCTCTAGGCGGTTGCTGTGATGTGATAGGTTGTTGCTAGGGGGTTCCAGGTGGCTCTTTTGATGTATTAAGTGGTTAAAAGACCATATCAGTTTATTTGCTTGTTTTAGTTCCTTCCTTACTATTAATGTATTCTTCACATTTTTTAGTTTATGCTTTAGATAAATTTCTTTGGATGTTCCAGTCAGCCATTGGAAATCCATTCATTTCCATACATTACAGAAATCAGTAGTCCTGATACTAGCAGTAGTAGTGGGATGTACTGTTAACACAGAAGTACTAAAGGTAATAGTTTAGAAAGGAGTATCACCAGTGTTAGTTGAAGTAGATGTGAAGCTGGTGGTGGTAGTGGTAGTAGTAGTAGTAGTAGTAGTAGTAGTAGTAGTAGTAGTACAAGCAGCTGTTTTTCACTACTGGTTCTGAAAACCCTTAGTATGGCTGCAAGAGGATATATTGAATGACGTCTTCAAGTGATCTCTAATCAGTCCACATGAATTAACATTATAAGCAATAACCTCTCCTTTCTTTACCTCAGAAGAGCTCGCCGAGCAGTCTATCCCAGCCTTCATCGTCATCCTCCTCCTCAGTTTCTTCAATAAGCCAATGGACACCCCAGTCTGGTTCTCGGTCTGGAGCTACAGGAACCGCTGGAGGCCCAGGTTTGACAACAGGAGCTATAGAGCAAGACAAGAAACTGAAGCAGTATCTGGAAGACGAGAGCATCGCCTTGTTCCTGCAGAACGAGGAATTTATGAGAGAGCTGCAGCGCAACCGCGAGTTCCTCATTGCCTTAGAGAGAGGTATGATTGTGTATATTCGACTCATTCTACATAGAGAAATTATGCTCATAATGTCAGCATGAGGTCAGTGTCAATAGTGCTGTTTTTGGTGGTATGGTATTGTACACAGAATATTATTCACTGGAAATAATGCATAGAATGTAAAAACATTCACATTTGAGGTTGTGAGATACTTTACAGTTATTATTGAGATACTGACAAGTCCTTTTTAAGGTTGTTGTCATTAAAGGTTCCCTGTGGAGTTTTTGACCTCCTAGCAGCCCTATGGAGTTGTTTTTCTATGCATGGGCCCCCATTTAGTTTGTTGAGTGCGTAGTACACACTCTTGCCAAATGTTTCACACTATTCCACTGATCTACAGGTGGCGGTAACACACCAAGATATGCTGCAATACACCAACAAAGGCAGGGAAGAAGAAGGCTGCAAGCTAGTGAACATGAATGTAAACAATGCTAGATTTAAAATACTTACTATTACATACTAAAATTGGCTTTGCAAATGTTTTATGAGGGAGGACATGTATTTGACATATTTGTTAAAGCTCAAGGATACACACAATGTGTTTTTGGTGAGTAACACTGAATGTAAACATAACTTTTGTTTGTTTACAAGAAAACTCCACAGGGCACCTTTTTAAAAACCTTTGTTTTTTGTGCCATAATTGCCGTAATTTGCTTTGATGCTCAAGTTCTATGCTTGTCTCTTTGAAATTACTTTTGTCTAAGTAATGAAACTTAAATGTATTATTACAAACTATACAGCAGTTTCAGCAACCCAACACTACTAACACTATAAATGTTAGAGCTAAAATGTGAAAAGCAAAGAAACTGGTTTTCCAAAATCACAGTCCAGGTGTGGCTGGATTGCTTGCCATTTGGTTCATGTTTCTGACTTTTGTGTTGTGAATTTGGCCTTTGTGTTGTGTTGAGTGGATTCATGTTGACTTGTGAGTGAACAAAGGCTCTGAGAGTCCAAATTTGCAGGAGCCATATCATATTAACGTTGACTCACCATATCCAATTTATATAACCCTGCTCTGCTGGAATGACAGCTCCACAATGTGGCATGATGTGCTGTCAGTTGTGAGACAGAATTGCATGTATAAATACATTCCCTTAAACAAGCTGTGTTAATTTCATATCTTGATTATCTATCCAGCAAGGCTCACTAATTTCCCCTCTTTTGCTTTAGCAAAGAGACAGCAAGCCTAGCAACAGGGCTGCAATGGGTCAGACGGACACCGCATTTTAGGAACACCCATGGCTGGAGTACAGCCTGTTGCGCCGATACACTGTAAATTTTGAATTTGAACAGATCATTACAGATTGAATATTTAATCCCATGCTTGAACAGTGGTTCCAATAAAAAGTAACCTAGTAGTCACTGTCACAAAGCTTTCACCACCACCTACTTTGCAAAGACATGCAAATGATTTGCTGTACCACTTTCTGGTGTGAGCAGGCACGTAATCTGCCTGTAAAAGATGAGAATCAAACTGAGTGCTCAGATGTTAACTTGGAACGTAGGTAGGCTTAGCTTAGCTTAAAAACTGGAAGCATCTGTAAACAGCCAGCCTAGCTCTGTCCAGTCTCCAATCTACAGAGAAGAGATTGACATTTCACACAAATGTATTTCGCAAAATGTCTTGCATTAGTTTAAACTGTGATTCTGGATAAAAATCCAATTTCCTTGCCTTCCACATTTTAGCTCTGTCACATTTAGCAATGTTAATAGTTTTGGATTG
Organism: Macquaria ambigua; assembly: GCA_008360985.2. Classification (NCBI taxonomy): domain Eukaryota; kingdom Metazoa; phylum Chordata; class Actinopteri; order Centrarchiformes; family Percichthyidae; genus Macquaria; species Macquaria ambigua. Next base: position 18,699 of record VMKM01001720.1, on the reverse strand, counting down.
CTGTTGCTGTGTTTGTTTTGTTATCATACATTTCTTTGCTTTTCTTTACTTGGACAAAATTAATTCCACATGTCTCCATTTGTCCTAGTCTTACATCCCTCACCTTATGATCAAGGCACTTTCTTTCATTCTTTTAGTAGGTATATTTAGAGGTCCAGTTGTGCCTGAACCACACTCAAGATTATTAAATTCAATCTCAGAAATATAAATATCATTATTATAAAAAATATGAAGGATTTCATATTTCTGGGATTTAAAACTCCATTCTGAAGATAAAAGCAAGACTTTATTCTCACTGTCTTAACTTTCAGCTCAGAACTCAGATTTTCACAATTCCGATTTTCAGCTCTAGACATTCCCCAATTGTGTCCCCAATTCCAATCCAATTTGACAAGTTGAACAACATGCACATCATGATAAACAAAATATTTGACCAGTAACTGATTTTACATTGCACTAGCAGGGCACGTCATTTTTGAGGAAAGACAGTTTAATACAGTGAAATGTTTGTGTCAGTGGTGGAAATATTAACTTTTAGTGCTTCTGAAATTCAGGCTTTGCTGAGCCAGGCTAGATAAGATAAGATTGGTGATAAGCAAAATGCTTGCCTTGGCTGTTCTGGTGCAACAATGCAAAGCTTTAAACTGTTTTCCCCTCTCATCAGACACTGGTCAAGATGAATTGACATGGAGGTTTAGAAGTATTTACCAAGCATTATACCAGAGTTCATCACATCTTGGTTCCTCACATCAGTGGTCATAACATCTGCTCTCTGTTTTTAGATCGCTTGAAGTATGAATCAGAGAAATCAAAGTCCAATCATTCATCTAGCATGGAGAATTCCACAGGTAGATATCACTCATCAAGCTTCCTCTGCCAAGCTATTTGCAACTGCGTCTTTGCACACTGAAATCTACTGAATACTGGTCTGTGTATGTCTATGCATTCACTGTGATATTTGTTGGTTGTGTCAAGGATTTGTGCTATGGACATCATACTATAAATGCTTGTGCTTCTACAGTTGATGTGTTTGATGTGTACAAATACCTAAGTGTACAGTGTTGCTGTGTCTGTGTGTAGGAGAACAGTACCCTGCAGCTTCAACGGAGGCCGCCTCAGATGACGCCCTGTTCAGAGACAAACTCAAACACATGGGCAAATGTAAGTCTCCTGGTTTACACCTGTGATTGGTCCGGTCATTGTCTAATGTAGTTAATGACCAAGGATGTTTTCTCACCTTCAGCAACGAGAAAGAAGCTGTTTGAAATTGCCAGAACGTTCTCAGAAAAGACAAAGAGGAGAAAGTCAAAAAGGAGGATTCTCCTGAAGCACCATTCGTATCCTTTGCTTAATCTTGGTCACATTATCTGGCGAATGTTCCTTTTTTGTTGTAAGGTAGTAAAGTAGCCAAATCTTATTCACTTATGCCATTTTAAAAAAGGAAATGCTTTAATTCAGCCGATAAAAGCATTTCACTTCATTAAGTCCAAGTGATTCAGCAATAACATTCAACTTTACACATTCTTGTTCTCCATGAGTGCTACAACTAGAGACATAACATGCATATTGCCTCGTCTTAGTGCTGTTTGTGTCTTTACTGCTGGTGGAACAAGTGAAATCCATGGAGCAAAGCAAAATCATTGCATGTGAGGATGCATTTTACACCTTCAAAGTCTTATATTACTTACATAAAGCACTAACATACTCCATCAACATTATTGTCATTATTGTTGAGGTTTCTGCTGCTCACATACATCATCAGCCATGGATTAGCCTCCATAACTGTGATTTTTTTTTTTTTTTTGTCCACTTCTATGAGTCTGTGAATTATGAGACTGATCTGGCTTGCAAGGCTGAAGTTTTGGTGTTCTTAACTCAGCTCCTTTCTAGATTGGGCACAGCCAACTCTACAGCCAATCTTCTCGACGATGTAGAGGGAAACCCCTGTGGTAAGACATTCTTGTCACCCACACAATGTCAATGTCAACATTTTGGTTTTGTCACTATGTTACAGAGCAGTGGTTCCTAACTGGTCTAGCTTCAGGGTCCAAATGTTCCCTCAGACATCAGGTCACAGTCCACACAGAGCAACCTAACACCCCTTCAGAATATTTTCATTCATCCATTCTGCCTGTCAGTGGATTCAAACCCAGGAACTTATTATTGTGAGGAGACAGAGTTAACCACTGAGCTACAGTTCAATTTTAATTCACAAAAAGGAAAACTAAAATAAATAAGTGCAACTGCTTAAATCTCAATAAAATAAGGAGCATTGCAGCAAGAGAGTGCAATTAGGACATAAAGCCAACATTTAAAAACATTAAAGGTGAGATATTATGAAAAACTCACTTTTTCAGTGTTTATACACAAAGGCGAGTCTCTGCTGTGCCAACAAATCCACAAACTGTGAAATGAGACAACCCATTCTGTTTTTTTTATTTATATGTGGTCTCCCTATGTCAGAAAACATGTGATTCGGCAAGCCATTTAGATTTGCCTCCCCCTCCTACGTAGAGTGCAGGCTCACTTTAATGTACGAGCATCTCCATCTACAGCTTTAGAACTACTTGCGAAGGTGCACCATTTTTTTTTCTTGTAAATGTCGGACTCGCTTACGTAATGTCGAAGCTACGAGCTAAGCACTGGAACTGTTCTGTTGTTGGCTGCAGTGACCAGCACAATTTTTTACATTGGCTTCTTACCTCGGAGGACCCAAGAGCTGAGTGGATAAAATGTACTTTTGATAGCAACGTCCCAGCTATAGTTAGCAAAAACCTATATGTGTATGCCAATCGCTTTGTGTTTGAATGCTTTACCAACCTGGGTCAGTAACAATGCAGGACTGGCTACAGAACTTTTCTGAAAGAGGGATCAATACCAACTGCCCGTGGCAAAACTGCAGATGAGGGAAATTTCAAAAATAATTACGCTATTTGTTTATTTTGCCGTTTAGCGCTATGTTGTCACGCTCAGCCAAAACAGCTGTGTTAATATATTTGATGTAATTATTCTACGTTAATAACATCAGGTACTGCAGGATCCACAGTAATGTAAAAACGGTACATGATTATTTTGTTGAATGTGAACGCCATCTTCTCCTCCACTCTTAAATAACGTGGGACATGTTTATAGATATGTGATTACCTCAGATTTTTACTTTATGAGCGCTTTATGAGCAACATCCGACTGTACCAACAGTTCCAAGCTCACACTTTAAATTCTATTTTTTGTTCGCATCAATGATTATACATTGATTTTGGAAGATTTTGTAATTGTTCTATCTATGGACTGTTGGATAGAAAAATGGAAAAATTAAAATTAGAAAATCTGTGATTTTAAAAAGCGATTTGATTTCTTTTCATGCCTTGGGTTGCCTGAGAGGGCGGAATCTATGCACCTGACTCAACTTGTATCTAATTGGCCGGAGGGGCTACTCATCTTGCCCATCATTACGCCTTCTTTCAAGCATTACTTGATTCTGATGTTAGAAACTGCACCTGCAAGTGTTTATTAGGTATGGAAACATGCACATCTTCCCATGGCAAAAATAGGCTAGAGTATTTCGCTTTTTCATCTTAGTACCATATATTGCTCTCAAGCTATATGCTATATGTCTGTATATGAGCAGACACACTCTTTAATGAGTTGACGCCTTTGCCCAAAGTGCATTTGGTAGTAAAAAAAACTGTGTAACTCGCCTACAGTAGTTACTTGGTAAGCGTCCCTGACTGTCAGGAGACCGGATGTAATGCTTGAAAGCAGGCGTCACAGTTGGTGAGATGAGTGGCCTTGCCAGCCAATCGGAAGCAATTTGAGTCAGGTGGATAGATCCCGCCTTCTCAGGCATCCCAAGGCAAGAATAGAAATAAAATCATGCAGATTTTCTCATTTTCATTTTTCTTTCCAACAGGCCATAGATGGAATATTTCAAAGAACAATATTTTAATTTATATGGAAAATTGAACTGAAAAGCGTTACACGGAGCAAGTACATTCAATAACTTGTTTTCAAAAGTAGGTGAGGTCTTTGTAATGTTTTGAATGCATTTCCTTCCTCATAAACCATTTGCAAAGCTTAAAAGTTTGAAACCTGAATTTTCTTTTAACATCCATGTCTACTAGCATGCGTTAGTGTGTTTCTTGACCTGTTGATCACTGCAATAGTGTGAAACCATTAGCTGGAATCTGTATCGCATCACTCCAGGCATGTGCGAATGCAAACAAAGCGGGGGAATAAAAGAATTCAAATAATAAAATCAGACTGTATGGTCTACTGTTATGATGACCCAAAGTTCCATCCACCTCCATTGCTCAATGGTATTTGTTAATGGGAATCTCCCCTCTGTCATTCCCTCTCAGGATTTTGGTTTATCCCCCACCTCTTTTTTACTGATAACCTGCTGTTGTGAATATCTTCAACAAATCTAAATAAACATGACTTATTTATTGGAGATACACACATAACTATGTTTATATGTTGTTGTGTCTGTGTCCAGAGGAAGATGGTCAGCCTAGAAGAGCAAACACTCAGGAAGAGAATGAACAACGCAATGAGCCAATATCATGGTAAGATACTCCTCAGTCATTCCAAGGTGGACTTCAACTGAGTCCTGTAAGACCATGTTGCAGTTGGGGTATATAAATCAGCCTGCAACATGATGACAAAGTATAAGACACTATGCAAACACACTGCCCAACACTACTCACAGGTAAATGTGTGGTAAACTGCATCCAACTATCTTCAAACATATGTAAGCAATAAGGACACCTCATCTAAGCATGCAACTCCATATTTAAAAGAGGTGTCTACAAATACAATACGAATATTATTTGTATCAAATACAAGTATGCACAGTTAATTTTACGGAAAAAAAACTCAGAATTTTTGCAGTAATATTAACCTGCCACCACCCCATTGTTCTTCTGCATTCCCTGGGCCTGTCTCCCGATTGACACAATTTACCACAAACATAAACTGTCAGGATCTCTGATGTCCATCAAGGATAGACGTCCATAAATCCATTTAGAAATCATATAAAAAGGCACTTCTTATAACTTCTTCAGATCTTGTCTCATAACCAGACTTTTTGTTCAGTATCAGAATAATCAATTCAATTCACTTTTATTTATATAGCACCATATCATAACAGAGTTATCTCAGGGCACTTTTTCGTATAGAGCAGGTCTAAACTGACTCTTTATATTTACAGAGATCCAACAGTTCCCACCACGAGCAAGCACTAGGCGACAGTGGCAAGGAAAAACTCCTTTTAACAGGTAGAAAACTCAAGCAGAAGCAGGCTCTGGGTGGGCGGTCATCTGCCTTGACCGGTTGGGTTAAAGGGGGAGGGGGGGAGCAGGAGGAAAGAGAACATACAGCAGCACAGTACAGTTCCACATAGAGAAGTAAAGTAATAGTTGTGGTAATGGTATTGATGTTAATATTAATAGAAATAATACTAAATAGCAATATTATAATAGTAATACTAATAATAAAAACAAAAGCAGTAATGGCAGCAGTGGGTGCAGAGGAGGAGCACGGGGGCAGCAGGTGGCCTGCAACCATAGATCCAGACTCTACAGCTCTGGAGGCAGAAACACCTGCTGAAAGCAACAGAAGGAGAGAGAGAGAGAGAGGAGAAACGGCACACAACTACGGGAAGAAGTTGAGTTAGTAACAAGCATTGATGGGATATGTGTACAGATGGAGAGGGAGAGGAGGAGAGAGGAGCTCAGTGCATCATGGGAAGTCTCCCAGCAGTCTAGGCCTATAGCAGCATAACTAAGGGATGGTTCAGGGCTCACCTGAGTCAGCCCTACTATAAGCTTTATCAAAGAGGAAAGTCTTAAGCCTACTCCTAAATGTGAGGAGGGTGTCTGCCTCCCGTACACAAACTGGGATCAGGTTCCACAGGAGAGGAGCTTGATAGCTGAAGGCTCTGGCTCCCATTCTACTTTTGGAGACTCTAGGAACCACAAGGAACCCTGCATTCTGGGAGTGCAGTGCTCTAGTGGGGTAATAGGATACTATGAGCTCTTTAAGATATGATGGTGTCTGACCATTAAGGGCTTTGTAGGTGAGGAGCAGCCTGATTGTAGGGAGTTGCAATAATCCAGCCTAGACCTTCAGCCTAGTTTTTCTGCATCTTTTTGAGACAGGATGTGCCTGATTTTTGCAATGTTAAGTAAGTGAAAAAATGCAGTCCTTGAAGTTTGTTTTATGTGGGAGTTAAAGGACATATCCTGATCAAAGATAACTCTGACATTCCTTACGGTGGCGCTGGATGCCAGGGCAATGCCATCTAGAAAAACTATATCTTTAGATAATGTGTTTTGGGACTTAAACCAGCTTAGTGCGATGCCTTTTAATGCTGAAATGTTAAATGTTAAATGTTCCATTCTCTCTAATAGGATGTGATGGTCAGTCTTATCTAATGCAGCACTAAGATCTAACAAGACAAGTACAGAGACAAGTCCTTTGTCTGATCCAATTAGAAGGTCATTTGTAACTTTCACCAGTGCTGTCTCTGTGCTATGATGCACTCTAAATCCTGACTGAAAATCCTCGAATAAGTTATTGCTATGTAGGAAGTCACACAACTGATTGGCGACTGCCAAAACCCCTGGATCGAGAGTGGGCTTTTTTAGAAGAGGTTTAATTACAGCTACTTTAATTCTTTAAGCAGCCTAGTTGGGACGGGGTCTAAGAGACACGTTGATGGCTTAGATCAGTGTTTTTCAACCTTTTTTGAGGCACGGTACATTTTTTACATTAAAAAAATCCCGCGGCACACTACCAACCAAAAATGTTACAAAATTACACTCTGTAGCCTAATACAGTATAATGACAATATAGTCTCTCAATTTATTTATGCTCACTCAGTGTGAAACCTGGGCCTGTTTAGATGAACACAAAGCTGATATCCTGGCAGGAATTGAAGAAAGACACACACAAAGCTCTTCCTCAACAGCTCTCAGTCTCTCTCTGTTTTTAGATTTTATCGCAGTCGTGCTTGAAAAGCTCAGCTCACATAGATATGTTGTGGAAAATGGGAGCAATGTCGAAATAGCTCTGTTTGCCAGAATGGGGAACTCCTTGGCAGCAGTCAACTAAAAACTGTCCAAAGGTAGATCAGCAAAGCTTAGCTTCAAACCACGATCTTGTCTCAGTTCAGTTAGTTCCTCCTGCTCCTGCAAAGCCATGTCCTTTCCAACAACTGATGCTGAGCTATATGGGTCCCTAACCCAGTCAAGGCAATCAGTGGAGGCTGAAGGGAAATAAAATGACAACTTCTCCTCAAGAGTTTTCAAATGTTTACCTATTATCTCACACAGTGCAGCAGTGTTGACATCTTGCCATTTCTGGGTGAGTGGGAACATGTCAAGGTTGGCACTTTCCACATGATGTTGCCAGAGGTGCACCTTTGAACGGAATCCATTTATTTTATCTGTACTTGTGAGCAGGTTTTCATTTCGGCCTTGCATTCGTGTGTTCAGTTCATTCAGATGTTGAAATATATCTGCCATGTATGCTAGCCTTGCACACCACTCATCACTTTCAAGCAGCTTTGCGTCATTGCACCTCTTATTAGTCAAAAACACTTTTAGTTCCTCCCGCAGGTCATACACACGGGTCAGCACTTTGCCGCGTGAAAACCATCAGACCTCCGTATGGAGCAATAAGGCTTTATGCTCCGCCTCCATTTCCTCACACAAAGATGCAAATATGTGACTTTTTACAGGTCTTGTCTTTACAAAGTTTACCATGTGCACAACATCATCCAACACAGGAGCTAGGTCTGCTGGTAAAGTCTTGGCAATGAGTGCCTCACGGTGCAAAAAACAGTGCATAACAATAACATCTGGGTATCTCTCTGTCACTCTGCTAACGAAGCCTTTGGTGCGCCCGACCATGGCTGCGGCTCCATCAGTGCAGACACTTGTGCAGTTTTCCCACTGAAGTCCTCCTTGTTCAAGATATTCCGATGTGACCCAAAAAATTTCCTCTCCTGTTGTTTTTTCTGGCAATGCCTTGCAAAATAGGAAGTTTTCTCTGATGGCGTCTCCATCCACAAAACGCACATTGGCCAAGAGTTGAGAATGTCTACTAATATCCGTAGACTCATCAAGTTGCAATGCAAATTTCCCACTGATGCGTGTCTTTTCCAAAACAACACTTTCAATGTCTGCAGACAGGTCATCAATACGTCTGGCAATTGTGTTATCTGAGAGAGGGACTTTGGCTATTTCTTTAAACGCGTCAGGGCCGAGCATCTTGTTTACAATGGCTTTGCAGGCAGGTAGTATTAATGTCTCTGCCACAGTGTGTGGCTTTTTTGATTTGGCTACGAGTTCAGTAAGCCTCACCGGTGAATAAACTACATTTATACATTTATTACACATACCAGCAATAGCTAAACATTTGACACACCGAGCAAGAGGGGGAGAGAGAGAAGCCATTGCTAAAGTACAGTAGCAAACAACTGAATACCGTGTAAACAACTGTGGCATTAGTGAAACAGTCACTAATAGGAGAGAGCTATGAGTGCTTAAGCAGAACTAGTGTGCGTTTAAGTGTATAGCGGGTAATTAGCCGCTGTAGTGAAGAATATAACAAAATTAACTGGGTTTGACTCGAGCAGCAAAATATGCTACAAGTAACACAGAAGCACCGGCAACTGGAAATGAGACAATACGCTTACAGCAGCACGTCAGCCACATGCCTACTCACTCCCAGCTGAGTAAAAGGGTCAAACCATCAGAAAAAACAGTTAGGACAGATGACGCTACAGCTGCTCTACAGGACTGTTTTGAGTGCACAGACTGGCACATTAAGAGATGCCGTCACCCAGGAGAACCACATCAATCTTGAGGAATATACATCATCAGTGACATCATACATCAGCAAATGATGATGTGGTGATCACAAAGACAATAAAATCATTCCCCAACCCAGAAAGCCAGGATGAATGGAGAGGTGTGGGCCCTGTCCAGAGCCAAAAAAGCTGCCTTTTAGTCAGGTGACGAGGAAGCTTACAGTATCGCCAGAGCGAGACTGAAAGCTAAGAAGTCTGCAGTGTCTCGTCTAAATGACTACTGCTCACCCCCACTCTGATGAAGAACATTGCATTCAGAACCAACATTTCCACTGCCCTCCACTCAGCCTTCACACATCTTGAAAATGACAACACCTACATCAGAATGCTGTTTGCTGATTTTAGTTCAGCATTCAACACAATCTACCCCATGAAACGGACTCTGTACTCTGCAGCTGGTTATTGGACTGCCTCAACAAAACCCCCCAGAAAGTTGTCACATAGCATGACATACAACATGAGATAGAGGATAATCTCCATCACAGTTAGCATTATTGTACCTGGGCATAGTTAAAAATGTTGCATTGCTTAATTAATCAATGATTTAATGCATCAGTACGCTAAGTGGCCCTAATCCAACACACCCACGATGTTGCGTGACCAACAGGTGCATGCTGGGTCTGGCTAAATACTAAATGCTCATGGTGGATCCTCCAGCTGTGATTTCTCTGTTCACTTAGGAACTTTTACCTTCAGGGAGGTGTGTGCAGTCACATCAGGGATTATTGTCAAAAACAGCAGAAAGGCCTCAAAGTCCTCATTCAGCTCAAAACGTTTTTAAAACCTTGAGGAGCGCAGTGGGACAAAGAGGCCGAGTGGGCTGGTTATATTGTTCTTTGAGAATGAACAAGCAGAGAAATTGAACCTAGAGCAGATTGAGAAGGACTTCACAGTGCTCAAGACTCTCAGAATGCCATTCAGACAGGTGAGTAGAACAACAAACTCACCAATAATTGTAACTCACTTTCCAGATGAGAGCATCAGTGACCACTGCATTGCCTAGCAACATAGTGTGTCAAAACTGTGCAGTCTCTCCTTTCCTTTAATATGTGTTTATATTGTTTATACATCTCTGTGTTGTCTGCTTTGTTGATGTTTTATTCTGCTGTTCATTCTATAAGAAGTGTCAGGCTATTTAATTTATGTGGCTTAATTTATTGTCGGTCATTTTAATTTAGTAGTCTTATTAATTCTAGTAAGGCTACACTGAGGAAGGCGGTTGTATATTTATAATTGATGATCAGTTGTATACACAGGCTGCAAAGTGCCTCTATAGAAATGGAATTTGTTGTTGGTTTGGACGTAAGGGCTTATGTCGCTGATTTTGTTCCACAAGTGTATTTGTTGACATTTAATGCAATTTTTTGTAGCCTGAAGGTGTTCTTTAGTTTACCTGTAGCATCACATATTATCATAAAACATTTTTGCTTTATCCCCTCCTTTTCTGTTTAAAAATGTAAGAGTAATGTTTACTCAGAGTACATTTTAACTGACCTACTTCTTACTTTTATGTGAGTACATTTTTACTATCTAGTACTAAGTACTTTTACTTTTACCTGAGTAACATTTATTTAAAGTAACATTACGTTTAGTTAAGTAGAATATTCGAGTATTCTTTCCATCCGTGCAAATGACCATGTGACTAATATTTAATTCAAGGTTTTTTACTGCTTTTATTATTTAAATATACACACTGTATAGGTGCAGCAAGACGTACAGCCACCTACATATAAACATATATATTGTGTCCTCCCCACATCAATGTGCCCCCTATTTTTTCAACTCCATCCCTACCCAAGCGATGTTCCTTAACCACCTTAACCCCCCTTCCCACATCATGTAACCTCAAAATAAAATGAGAGAAAAGTAGAAATTACATAACAAAGAGATGGATGGATAGATAGATAGATAGATAGATAGATAGATAGATAGATAGATAAGACAGCCCTAAACCCATTTCCTCCCATTGCCTAATAAAGACACAAAGAACAACGGCAAAATTGAGGAAAAGACAAAAAATTAATAATTAGCTACATAAAAAATTGAAATGCTAACACTTCAGTTGTTTAACAGAAGAGATTTTCATCTCATCAACTACAGAAGTCAACACATTGACAGTATATTGCTTAGTCCCATGCATTCTTGTTATTGATATTTCCATACAAAGTATATCAAGAAAAAATATTGCCATTGGATATGGTCAAGAAAATGTAGGGGTTTCCATCAAACATCTAACCGTTTCTTTTGCAGCATTCAAACCAGCAAATAAGTTACATTGTTGTTGGGTTGATAATGACAAGGACAAATCTTCATTCAATAATGACAATTTGGGGCAACAATGTATTTCTATATTAAGTAAATGAGAGAGTGGAAGTTACTTATCTCCAAAACAGGGCAATGCCAGGACACTCCCAATACATATGTAAGCAAGTAACAATGTGGTAGTTCGCAAACAAAATTGCAAAGTTTCGTTAAAACACATTTTTGTTTAAATAAATTATATTATTAAATTATATCTGAGTTTAAAATGTATCAGTTTATGATCAGATCAGGTTGATCCAAATGGTTTGCCATGCAGTATTGCCTGGCAGTATCTGAAGAACATTGCTCTTGCTATTCTAACACTTCTAGTTTTGATTCCCATGTATGTATTTTGTTGAGTTTGGTCTTGTTAGGATTGACACATCGTTACATTTCAAATGTGACTCTTGGATAAATCCTACATGCACTTGATCTATGTGCAAAAGGTCTATAACGTTATTCATAGTGTTACTACCCCACCCTCTAACTTAACACATGACCTTAGAAAAGTAAAATATACAAATGTATTAAATATTTACAGTTGAGCAAGCAAGCATGTGCCCTGTATCTGATTTTAGTTGTCTGAATTAAATGTATGTACTGACTGTCTTCTATTTCTCTGCTTTCTTTCCATAAATATAAATAAATGTCCTTCCTTTCCAGTGTATCAAACACTTGATCACTGTGCTTTCTGTAGTACTGTCAGCCAGCACTTTCACTTTCAAAAGCTGCTAAGTAAGGCACAGACAATATCTTCATTCACTGTTTTATTTTGGGACGAAAACCCTAATCATCCAGACTCTCTTCTGCATTTCAGATCCTCCCATGCTGCACCATATCAGGGTTACCATGGCGACGACAGCATGAACCATGGGTGGTGGCCTTGCAGTTCTTCATGTCCCTACCTGCTCATCCACCCTAATCCAAACCAGCTAATGTAAGGCTCAGCAATGAGTTAAGACCCCCCACCTGGGAGGGGGGGGGACTGGACTGTCCCCAGCACTGGGCTAACTGTCTATAAATCTGTATTATAACACCTTGTTTTTGATTTTAAATGTAAAGTAAAATGCATTTGTCCTTACCAGTATTTGTCAACAGCATCCTTTAATCCACTGAGAGGAACACTAGTGTAATGATGATGATCTTGCCATATGAATCTTTTGTTACGTTTCCAGTCATGTACAGTAGCAGAATGTACGTTTCTGATTGGGGTCCCTCAGGCTGGGCATTTCAAATCCAAAGTGTGCACATGCCCCTTTATATACACTAAGCCATGTAGAGGTTTTTTGTTTGTTTGTTTGTTTTTTAACCATGTTTTGTTAATCAGATTGTAATATTTAGCTTTTTTTTTAAACATCAAGGGTTATGTAACTGAAATTCTTATGTGTCAGAATATTATGGCCATTAAAGTTATGGCTGCCCAAATGTCAACACTTCTCCATGGCTATAATAACCAGTTGATCACATTTAAAGGACTGTGTTCTTAGAAAGCATGTTAGGAGCAGATGACTTGAATGCTGCAGCGTTTGGAGCAGTTTACTAGTTTGGTTTGTTGGCAAGGTGAAAACAGTGTTGCTACAATAGATTGACAGTAACAGCACAGTTGGCACAGGTAACAGTTGTGAAAAGCCATGTTGTCAGGTAAAATAATGGTTCAAATATGGCATAACTGCACATTTTCAGACAGTTTCTCCCTGAATGCATTGACAGTGTTTGACTCAGTTGTTCACAAAGTGACAGAAGTAGTTGTGTGAAGAATGAAAAGAGCTTTAGAGTGAAGTTAAAACACCTCCAGACACCTCGCCAATTATGGTGTGGCCAGGTGTTGTCAGATGTAGCCCACCCTGTGCTGTCGTCGGAGAGGTGTGGTTTGAGGGGGTGTGAGATGCCGGTTGACTATTCAACAAGCATTTGGTGTGAAGCATACTGCAGACTTATCAAATAAATACATTCTTTCAATAGCATTCCTACACAAAAGCAGCACATGTTCGTCTGCAACCCTCCCCAGGACACCATTATTGTTAGCATTGACAAGGTACATAGGGAATTGGGCACTCCAAGGGAATTGTTCACTCTAATTCCCTGTACCTGTGGGCACAGAATCCACAATATAAATTTGCAAATAATGCAGTATGCTGGGGAAACTGAAAGAAAGAATGGAGATGCTGTTTCTAAATAAAAGTGTAGCATCAAATTTGGTACACTGGCTGGCTGCCAGATGTCAACATCTACCTACTCCTACTCATAAGCTCTTGCATTTTTAAGGACATGTCCTGTTGGTTGGGATTATGTTTTCAGTCCTGCCACATCCAGAGATGGTGCAAACCTGCATTTTTGGGCATTACAGTAATTTCTTTTTTTTTTTTGGGAACGGCATTGTTCTCATCAACCAAAGTAGGACTCTGAATCCACTGCTCTAGACATGCTTAGAGTGAGTGTGGCCATAGAGCTTCATTCACTGCTTCACTAAAACTTTGCTAGAGATATTTGCAAGATGTTATGGAAATAAGAAATATCACTTGGACTACGTTGCCATATCTCAGATTGTCACTGTAGTCTTTGAGCAAATCATATCTTTGTTGATCGTATCTCATTGAGTGAAGGGGAACACATTTCTAAATGCCAGTGTTAATACTGTAAACAATAGCATCATGTTTGGAGGTGAGGTGTTGTGATTTTCACATGAATGATGGATATGTCTGTTTGGGAAGATAAAGCATCTGTAACGTGATTGGATGATCACCCTGTGAAGACTCATTCTGATAGGTTGCCAATGAAACTGAAGACAGAAGTCTTCAGGAAAAAATGAAAACAAAAACTTCTTCATCCATCCTTTTCTACTACTCTTTTCATTTGTATATGTAGATGTGAAACTAGCATGGAGTAAAGTAGTAAAAGTCTGATGTAGCCTGTGTGAACAGAAGGTGTTAGGAGAGGAACACAAAAAATGCGTGTTGTGGATATAAGTAAGTTTACAGTGAAAGGGTTCCAAGAAAACTGCCTGATTATAAACTCTAGACAAATTAGATAAATTAACTTTCAATCAGTGATCTCAACTTTCTTTCTCCCTTTGTAAATAAAGTGTTTATCACTTCAGAAAATCTCCTCAAATTAACCCTTCTGGATTTTGTCTCGATTTTGTGAGTGTTATCTATCCCCATTGATTAAAATACTTAAATGTGCTATTTGCTTATTTAGTGATGAGCAAAGTTTGGATGCCTGACAGTGATTTTAAATAAGGAATTTGTTGAAGGACCATTCCAGTGTTAATGCATGTTTTGGACCATTTACTATAAGTCGTGTGTGTGTGTGTGTGTGTGTGTGTGTGTGTGTGTGTGTGTGTGTGTATATATATATATATATATATATATATATATATATATATATGGTAACATAACAACTTTATAAGGTGATAATATGTCAATGCTGTGATTACAGGTTCTGCTGCCACCAGGTGGCCAAAAAGGAAATGAATGCAGCTTTAATAAATGGGCTGAAACATGCAAAAACACTGATCTGGTCCTTTAAGACTAGTAGTCATATAGCTGGGTTGAAAGGTCATCAGGTTCAGGTATTGGTGTAGGTATGTTTCCATAAGGGACAATTCCCTAAAATGATCCCATCATCAGAATTAGGTGAAACGTTAGCTTATTTTGTCTGTGTTTTATCTCCTTTCCCATTTAGATTATTTAGTTGACTACTACTTTGAAGTCCAGTTTGCACCAGCTTGTTTGAACATTGAACATTAAAGGAAAATTCTGCAAGTTGACTCTCGTGTCAAAAATAAATTAACCTTTTATCTGCCTTTTTGGAATTAGATTTTCATGACAGGCCTTAAAAACAAACAAAAAAGTAATCTTAAATGGAAGACAAATGTAAAAACATTTTTAGTCTCTGTCAGCAGCAAACATGAGTCACAGGAAGCATAAACAATTGGCTGGCTTTTGATTTTAGTCCATGACCTTTCATCCCCAGATCCCCAGTGATTCCAGATCCACAATATCACCACATGCTCACATACCCTGCTCACACCTTGAAATCAGTGTTACAGGGTCGTTGATACTCGGATTGTTGTCTATTGAAATGTATTTTAATGAGCTGGCTTCCAGAGTTAGGGAATCATTTGTCTGTCTGGTTTGCTTTGATCTGTAAGTGGGCTGGTGTTTGATTCTTCTTTTAGGAAACTTGTTGATGTGTTCTCCTCTCAGGGAAACCCACCCCAATTATTCTCCTCCATTTAGATTTCTTGACAGACCATACAAGCACAACTCTTCCATACAGGATACAGTACAGGTTATTTCCCTAAGGTTAAAGCAACATTAGGACTATTTAGTTGTAAATAGGTTAATATTGTTCTTCTCATCTGTCACTGGTGAACAAGCATACTTCCTAAAATGTTGGACTATTCATCACATCACCCACATTTAGATTTTCTCTTTGATCTTTGCACTTCCATGCTCACTAAACAGTCAGTCTTCCAAAACATAGAGCACGTGTGGTCAGAAATATAGACGCTCTGTACTTCATTTAATATATCTCCACGTTTGATGCAGCACACATTTGACGCAGGGAAAATCCACTCAAAACTGCCTCATACACAAACAGATACAGGCGATGTACTTAATGTTCCAGAGTTTATTTTGTTATTTGGACGTGAAGTTCTTATTATTCTGTAGAACTGATTAAACATACTGTAGCTCACATGATGTCACATACACTACAGCCACACACTTTTTAGTTTTAAACTAGAATAAATTAATGAATTAATCAATTCAACAAAGCTAATCTAAATTGATTAAATTTAGACTCAAGTAATCTCAAAGAAAAAATATTTAATTATGAATTAATAGTTAATTGCAAAATTAATAGTTTTAAATTGAACCTTTTTGTTTTTCCAGTTATTGATGTGTTTGCCTGCCATTTTTAAACGTGCAAGCATTTACAGTGCCCATTTAAGTATCCCTTTATTTTAAAAACACCCCTTTTTAATTTGAAGGCATGTAAGAAGTGTTCCACCAAAAAATTAAACGAGGCCCAATTCCCACAGCAGCATCAGCAACTTAGATTAGCTAGTTATGTGTTGCAGGAGTGTGTCCAATCAGAGCCTGTACAGTGGCTCTGTGGATTGGACTTGAATTACATTTTCAGTTGGCACACTGCTTACACACCGTTAAATGAAAGACAACTATCATAAATTAAAGTGATGCAAAATTTCTTTTTCAATTCAAATCAATGTTCAGTTTCAATTTTGATTTGAATTTTTCAATTAATTCTTTTTTTATTTGTATTTTTACTTTAAGTTTTATAATGTACAGTTAAATGCAAATTAATTAATTCAGAATCAATTTATTAATTGATTGTAATTAAACACTGTAAAAGTGTATAATTGTTCCTTTGGCACACTCCAGACTCCATATGAATTGAGGCATGTTGGGGAAAAGTGCTGGAATGTACCGAATAGTGTAAAATGATTTGAGAGGAGATTTTCTCTTTACAGTATGCATGCCCACATTCCGATTTGCTCAAGCAAATAATTAAGGCTGGTCAGCAAACATGACTGAATTTCTGCTGAGTACTGAGGAGCTCCTGAGAGAAACACTAACGTCAAGCCATTTAGCAGCATTGAATTGTTTACAGTGCATATGAGCTCATGGGCTCTGCTCATGATCTTGTAAGAATGTACAGTATGCCATATCCACAGAGCAGAAACCACATGCTTTCCAGCCCTTTTATATGGAGCTCATCTCTGTGTTGCCATTAGTCATTTAAATGCCAAACGGGAAGAAAACATTAACCATTGTTAGATTTGAAATTCTTTTTAAGGAACTCTACACTTCTGGCTCAGATTAGACATGTTTGTTGCTATACCACAGCTGTGTAACGGTTGTTAGTGATTGTTGTGTTTTAAGTTTTCTTGTACGCTAAGAACTTTCTTAGTCATTTAAATAATTATGATGTACCTTGTCTGATTTGTTTGTGAATTATATTTGTAAATATATTAACATGATCATTAAAGTTTTTTCTATGAAGTAAAACTTTTTGGACTTTTTATGTCATAAATGCCCACTTTTTTTGGTACAATTTGGTATCTAAATTAATAATAGTAACATTTGAGTCAATCATCAGGCTCTAGCCCTTCAAAGGGCATGAACATAGAAATAAGTAGTAAGAAAATTAAATCATTATTTGCCATCTCTTTAAGGTTTCCTGGGGTTTACATTTTTACATCTCCCGGGTTAAGTTGCCCATTTAGGGTGTAGATATGAAAAAGTAAGTGTTTTGTCGTTTATTTCGTTGCTTCGTCCAAATAAAAGATCATATACATATATTATGCTATTATTATTATTAATATTATTGTTATTATTATAAAGCATATATTAGGCTAACAATGTATCGGCCACGCATTACGCATGCACGTACGTATTTTCGCATTGCAATGCAGCTTACGCATACGTACGCATTTCGCAATGATATGCATGCATGCATATTACGTATTATCAACATACGTATGTGCATGTATTATTACGACATTGCTGCATGCATATTATTACGTACGTATTATATATACGTATTATTACGTATTACATACATAGATGTAGATGTATTACATATGCATGGATATTAGCATGCATGTATTATTATACGTATTACATATATATGTAGCATGCATACGTATTATATACATATGTGTACGCATGCATGATGTATTGGTTATTGATACATGCATGCATGTGGCTGCATGTGTATTGCATGCATGCATGTGCATGCATATTATTACATATATATGCATACATGTACGTATGCATGTATGTGCATGTACATGTATACATATATATGTATATACGTTTTAGGGCTTGCTGCCTTGAGTTAAACCTCAGAAAGTGCAGTGAACTCTTTGTCCAGTGAGAAGAGCACTCCTCATACAAAACACCGGTCGATTTTCTTTATGACATATGTCTACAGAGGAGCTAGCTCATAGCCTACTCCAAATATTTTACAAAGACCAACCTGTCCAAGAGCAGTAACACGACATCCTGTCTGCCCTCAGTACCTGCTCTTCTTTCAGCTCTCCAGTGAGGAAAAGCTACACCAGTGGTTATCTGTGTTTTGTTTCTTTTTTTGACTGTAATCCTTCCTCTGAATGCTGAGTTTCTTTTTTATCTGGAGCATCAGAAACTTTTCTTGGACACTTCTTAGGTTTTTCCGCCATAGGCTCCACCATATCCCTAGTTGGTCTAGCCTACTCCATCAGTCACTCCCCGCTTTTAGCTCTGGCAAACCAATCATTGCTGGTTGACGTAAAAGGCATCACTACTGGTGCACCAGCACAGTAATGTTGCCACACAGACCCCAGATTTAAAAACTCCAGTATACTGTGAAATACAGAGAGATTTACTGTTAAAAAAGAGCAGCTACATATACATTTATTCAACAGACATTTACTGTAATTTAAAGGAAATTTCTTGCCCTCATAATTTTTTTTCACTGTAAAAACACATAATTTTACTTTTGTTAAACCAGCT
>VMKM01001719.1:0-117249 GCA_008360985.2 Macquaria ambigua | reverse complement strand
ACACCTTTCTTTTGAATGTCAACTTTTTCCACCTTTTCCATATTCCTCACTTTTTGCAGCACTTTGTAAACTCTGTTTTTAGATGAAAGTGCTCTATAAATAAAGCTCTGGCAATCTTACACTGAATACTTCTCTCCCTCTGAATATGTATGTGCTGGACTAATCTGGGAAAATATCCATTCAGGTGGTTGATAAAGATTCCGGCTCTCAGGTTCAGGTACGCACCCCACCACTCCCCTCTCCATCCCTAAAACCAAAACAAAGGATCAACTGTCTCGAGAACGAGCGAGTCTCGCGTTTCAGTTCCCATGGGGCATGAGTCTAGTGTATACACACTTACTATACCTTTGCCAGCCCCGACCTTATAAAGCTATTGTTGCTATATTTTTCTTCTCATGTGGAGTTGGCCCATAAGAGGCTGTGAGGTCAAAATGCTAAAACACTAGTTTCATCATCTACGCTATTAGTGTTCAAACTGTTTTTTCTACATGCCTTACCCTCGGCATGCATGTAAACACGGCCATAAAGACGAGCATTATGCAAAAAGGCCGTACAGGTGGATGTTTGCACGCACATACACACACACACACACACTTCCCCCTCCCCCTCGCTGACACAAGGGTTGTTCTTGCGGTGCAGTCATGCATAGGACACTTCACTCTTTCTAGACTTCTTTTCATCAGAACCATCCCTCTGTTTCCAGCATATGAAAGGACAGACCTGACAACAGAGTTATAGTTGAGAAAAGAGAATAGGATGGTCCCTCACGGCCACACACACACACAAACAACATATGCAAGCACACACAAGCAGGCGTTCATTTAAACGCACACACACATCTATAAGGTTTATCTCTGGTTAGTGATGATGGCTGAGCATTAATGAACAGCAGCACTGAGAAACCCAATACCCTGAAAAAAACCATAGCTATATCAGAGCTCATTAGAGCACAGAAGCAAAGCTCTCAGTCTAATTGGCTACAAAGGCCTATAGGCAAGGCACAATATACACACACACACACACACACCGTTTCTCATTTGTGAAAGTACAAACAACCTTTTGTTTCCACTTTTTTTATTTACACACAGGGCTCTGGAATAAAACTACCCCAACTGTCCCAGTGACACTAAAAATAACATGCTGGATGATATAACTAAATTTTGATTTTTGTCTGCAAAATAGACACTAAATGACCTGTACATGTCTGGTACGTAGCAACGATATATGGTTCCTTCCTTTTTTGTCACCTTGATGGCAAGGGAGAGCAGCTGAGGTAAACGGGTGTCATCAATTATTAGACAAAATGTTTCAGGGTGGTCCTGGGACTGAAAAAGCCAATGCGGATTCCTGTTACACATGTAGGGAACACAGAGAACATAGTAGACCTGGAACACATACATGCAGGGCACAAAACCAGCACCAGCCACTGGCCTAATGCTGGTAAAATATGCAAGTGGCTGGTAGAAAAACAATGGTATCTATTGAGTGGCTGGTAAATTTTGTACATTCACTAGCCATTTGGCCGGTGGAGAAAAAAAAAAATTTTGCACCCTGCTTACATGATAGAAAATTAAGCTGCTTGGCTAGCAAGTGTGAAATTCATGGTATTGATTGTGAACTGGTATATTCCATGTGAAGCTTCCAAACATATTCTGAGAAAAGCTACCATCAAATGTTTAAAATTTGTAAAAATATTATTCACAAAAAAAATAATTATAAATCCTATTTTTCATTTATTTTAGCTTGTTAGGTCCAGCTATATGTAACATGATGCTATTGGTGCATGCACACAAAGTGTTTGGCCTCTGTTGCATAATGAGAATATCTGAGCACCATCAGTGGTCTATCAATGAAACCAACAGTGCAATAATCACAACTGGCTAGCAAAGAATGGGTGCTGCTTGTGGTCATTTATAGCAAATGGGCAACAACCCAGCCCGCTACCAGGCTTTGGAACAATGTGGGTTGATCATTAATGTAAACGTTTTAGGGGCACTTTTTTTTCCCCCACCAGAGAACCTGACCCAAGCAAGCCAACCGGACAGAGACTTCTCTTCATGAGTCACCAAAAAAGCTGCTTGGCTGATGGCTGAGGCTAAGGTCTAATGATTACAGCCTATAAGTCAGATTTGTCCATCCCTTTATTTAGGCAGGTGAGAGGTTATTTGGTGTGTCTGTTGTTGTGTGGGTTTGCATATGAAGTGCATATAACTTCACTTTTATTCCCTTTGTGTTCTGGAAATACATGGTGCATGACTGAGGTATGCTGCAGCCAGAGAGTGTAGTTATGACGCTGGTTTGATTAATGATTAATTGAAAAATAATCAGCAAAAATGAGGGTAGTTTTTATAATGCCAAGATTTGAGAGGATATTTAACACAAGGCTGCTGTTTAACATTTATGGACCAGTTTGCAACAAATCAATGCAGGCATGAAGAACTCCTTTCAGCGCACTCTTCCGCCACAGTTTTTCCACGAGTTCCACTTTTTCTTAGCAAAATCGGTGCAATTCTTCTTTATAAGTTCCCTCCAAATGAACTTATTACTCACATGTCCATGACCATTTGCTAAGCCCCACCCCCTTTAGTTACTGTTGCTACACCTGTCAACCTTGTCAACATTTCAGACAAAAGTAAACAGAAGAGGGCTTCAACGGTCACTAAAAGATCTTACCAGTAGTGGCTAGCTAGCTAATTAAGCTAACGTCAGCTCTGTGAGTTGGTTAAGTACGCTATCTCTGGAGGACTTTTTAATGTTTCCTGCTGACTTGTTTTAAAACAGGAACCCTGTAAAAGGAGTCTTATATATGCACTTGATGGCTACATACATATCGTGCTAAAAGACTGAGGCTAAAGCGACACGTCCGAGGCAAAAAGTTAGCATCCTCACCACTTGATGATCCATGTAGAAGACACTGAAATGAAGAAGGAGCATTGTTCTTGTATCGGAGTGTAGAGCTAGTTAGTCCTAGTATTTTAAGTATGATAAGGAAAAATGTAAGGGTTGCTGGAGTATAAACTTCCCCAAATCTAATAAAGAGCAGGACAGGGCCGCTAATGTCACCCTGCGATCTGATATAGTAGCATCTTGGCGTTGACACAGTGCGGAAATACTTCACAGTAAATGTGGTATTGTGAACGTAGCCTGTAATCTACTATAAAATGATAGAAATATGAAATGCTATTTGGATTTGGAAGGAACTCTGCGTTCGGTTACTACTGTAGTCAGCAGTAAGCTTTTTAGCCGGACATGCTAATGTTTGCAGCTTACATCAGAGCAGACAAACATTGTTAAATCCATTCCTTACACGTTTGTTCTTCTATTTTTGGGTTTGGAAAGGCAAAAAAGAGAAATCAAAAGCTTTACAGACCTGACTACGACTGGACATTTGGACAATTGCTGTTTGGGATAGCGAACAGTCAATTTACTAGACATGGATAGTACTACTCAGCCTGTGAAAACAGCTGTTTAATGTCTTCTGTGGCTCTGGAGGAGCTCTGTCAAGTTGAAGAAAATGTCCTCAGGGTTATCTCGGCTTGGGCTTGGACACTCGAAATTCTTACAGAAAGGCTGTGAGTCAAACTGGGGACATGGAATTTGAAAGGCGCAGGTGTCTAATGAAAAGATGTTATCGGTTGCATTGCCTGGATACCTCTGATGCTTTTTTTGTTTTAACCTGTGTCTTGTGAGTCCCCAATAGGGATGCAACTAATGAATATTTTCATTATCAATTAAATCTGCAGATTATTTTCAGGGTTAATAGATTAATCGTTTAGTCTATAAAATGCCAAAAAAATGTGAAAAATGCTCATCACAATGTCCCAGAGCCCAAAGTAACTTCTTCGTATTTCTTCTTTTGTCCAACTAACAGTCCAAAACCCAAAGACTCTTCATTTACTGTCACAAAGAAAAGCAGCAGAACCTCACATTTAAGAAACGGGAACCAGCAAATTGACATTTTTCCGTGAAAAATGACTGAAACGATTAATCAATTATCTAAATAGTTGGCAATTAATTTTCTTTCAATCGACTAATCAATTAATCGACTAATCATTGTAGTTCTAGTCCCCAAACTTTATTGAAGTTCAGTACTAAATCACTGGAGTACCCCTTTAACTACTGTAGATGAACTCTCTGTCACCAAGCCATGTTAAATATGTCTGAAAGTAGCTCTGTTGGTTACCTTTGCTAAAGCTTCTCATCTCCTTGGACGATAACGGTGATACAGGACTCACCTGCAGTGTATCAGTATCATACTTAAAAGGCATAATTGACAAACCCCGAATTAAAAACATAATCCCCAGCCCTGCACTTGCCATGGCTCTGCACAGGTTAGGTATTCCAACTATGCAGCGGCTGCTTTGGTTTCCCACACTTTGAATGGAGTCAGTGAGGGGCAAAGGAAGCGAAGCAATGGAGGAGAAAATGACAGCCCAACACACACCGTCACAAATGAGGACACATGCAGTGATGCTTAGTCATTCCTCTCAGTAGTATGTAGCTCACACACACACACACACACACACACACACATCTCTATCCTGACAATGAAGGGACTAAGACAACACTGCCTAAGGAGAGGAAACCACTTGTGCAAACTGGCATGCAGTGGTTGAACACATCATCTTCCTCAGTGCTCTATTCTTCACACGCTCTCTGGGTGCCTCCACCTCTGGACTTTGGCTTTAAAAGAGCCAATGTTAATGACTCAGAATAAATGGGATGTGCAGGCCTTCAGAACACACCACAGCTATTGACACCACTATCTGTCTGTGACACTAGCTACTTATCTCAACCATAAAAATATTACGGAAAATAACTTTTTAACTCTAAAATTTGAATTTAAAAAAAACTACAAAAGTGTATTAGTAGTGCCGCACCTTTGTCAGCGGACATTAATATACTTCCTTCTCTAGTAGCACTCATGCATGCACCTGCTTCAACACTCTCATTACACCCACTTCTTCAGTAACAGCTACTCCCCTGGCTACACACCATTACAATTGTGATGATGCAGGGTGACCAGGCCCCAGCTTTCCTTGTAACACAATGATCCCTGACGACAACGATGACACCAATAATCCATTACTTCCTGGTATCTTGGCGCTGCATCAGGGAAAACAGATACTGTGTCCAGGTGACACAATCAGACAGTCATAAGTACCCCCACTATCGCTGCTGCTACTACTACTACTACTACTACCAATACTACTGACTCTACATTTACATTTCAGGTATTTATGCAGCTGCTCTCTGAGTAATAAAATCAATGTAGTAGAACAATCTTTCATTGTATGGCACAATAACTCACCACTACTATAGCTACTACTAGACATAATTACATACAGTATAATTACAGTCATGTCATGTGAACAAGGTCACAGCACAAAGATATATATTGTACAGAGACTTGCATAAGTAGCGCTCTAGCTAAAAGCAAAGTCTTTATTTGTTTAGAATGAATAATAATTGCTGTCCATGCAACCAGTCTTTGGTATCCAAACATAACACACGTCTCAAGGATCAGAGTAAGAAAAAACATGAAGAAAAAGACATGCAGTTGAAGGTTGTGGTGTTCTGGAAACAGTCAGGTTTGTTGTTGACAAGCCTGGACGTTCACCACACAGCCGGTGCCGCGGTGTTCCTGACACAGAACGATACAAGAGGGGGAGGATGGGGGGGAGCATATGTGTGTGTGTCAATGTGAACTTGTGTCGCTGAGAAAAAACAGGGGTGGCGTAAAACAAAAGACAGACAGACAGACAGGGGAGACAGAAACACAGCAAATACACCACAGTGGAGAGAGAGAAGAAGAAGAAAAGAAGGTGAGGTGATAAAAAACTTTCAAAGGAGTAAATTCCCGGAGGGTTACTATTCTTGGTGTGGCGAGCATACCTCCCTGGCACAGCCCAGATAAAAGTGCCTTAATGCTGCTGATAAGACAGGGAGAAAGAAAGGGAAGGAGGGAGGTCAAAGGGAGAGTGCTGAGAGGAAAGGACGGAATAGGGACAGCAGGAAAACAGAGAGGCAGACTACAGAGTGCACTGATATGAGAGAGGAAAGGGAGATGCTGAGACCTACAGAGATGTGAGGCAAGCTGGAGCAAAGACAAAGCCACGGTGTGTAATTGAACTGACAATTTGAGGAATTACTTATTAAATCCATAATTCAAAAGACTACAGTCAGGAACATTAGGATGCTTCTAGGCCTCTTCATATAATCTCACTCATGAATTCTCTATTACACGCATCAGTCCTGCTTTATTACTCTGTCTTGACAGGAGCCATTTATAAAAAAAAAAACAAAAAAACAAAACTAAAATCTACACCAGCTTTAATGTATGCAACGTACAATTAACACAGCTTATGACTGGGCTTGATGCAGAATGAACAGTTTATTTGCCGGTCTACACTCACGTACAGCACTTTTCTGCGTGTGTGTTTGCGTCTTGTCACTGCATTATGAAGCAATTCTGTCAATTTCTTTTGTGCTGACAAAGACACCTCTCTCCTTCCTGCAATACCTCTTTCTCCTCCACAGCCTCCCATTTTTCTCCCTTGTGCCCTTCACTCAATCTGCCCCTCAGTCACTGGTCCATCTCTCAGCAGGAGGCTTTCTTTGTGTCTCCACCTGTCTGTCCCTCTTGGTCTTGCAGATTCTCCTTGTTATGCCTCTGTTATCCTTCTCTTTCCTCTGAGCTCTCTGGCTGAACTGTTCTCTCTGTCTGTCCTCTCAATGCTGTGATTGTTAAAGCTCCGGCTGCTGCTGCTGCTGCTACTACAGGTAAACCAAGCCGAGGACTCAATGGTCCTTTGAGGCCAGCGTTGGGACAATAGATGTAGCGCCTGGTCTGGAAACAAGGGCTTGTCTAGGAAAGTGACTGGTAAGACTGGTAAGTGTGGATCTGATGAGCGACTGAGACGGAGTCAGAATGGGGCATGTAGACTGGTAGTGGAGGGACTATAGCTGGTGCTTGGACTTGGTCTGGCGCTCAGGGTAACTAGGAGCAGGGATGTGCCTGGGACTGAGGCTGGATTTGAGATTGGGACAAGGCGGGGTAGGGGACAGGGGCAGGTCACTTGGGGATGTTGGTTGCAGTATCGGGTTACAGGAAGGAGACTGAGTCTGGGGTGAGGTGACTAGATCTGGGTCGGATAAACCGAGCCTTCTACACAGCCCTGCTATATGTAGCCTCCAGGAGGAGAGGGGAGAGGAAGGACTAGACGTTGGGGAAGATGGAGGCGAAGAAGGGAGGGAGGAGCAGCCGCGTTCACTGGGGGAACCCAAGTCTAGCCTCACGAGCCTGTCACTCATGCGTCTAAATAAGGACTTTACTGGGAAGGGACGAGCGGGGGGACTCTGTGCTTCTGGCTCTGTCCTGCCTTCAGCATCTGGCTCTGGAAGACAACACAGCCAACCTGCAGTTAGATCTGGCAACTTTTAGCCGCCAGCACCATAGCCATAAAGATCCCCTTTCCTAAAGCCATTTCAAATTCCACAGTCCTCCTTCTGTGAGTAAGGCATTCTTAAATTTAGCTTAAAGATCCCCTCCACACACACATTTAACATGTATATAAATTGCTCTACTTGAACTGCTGGACAACAGCTGTTTCCTGCTTCACTGTAAAGTCCATTCTCAGTGTGTGTGTGTGCTGAAGGCTTCAAGTCTCCACATCACACTTTTGCAAGTTAAATATTGGACCAGGATTAGCTGCTTCCAAACTATTTGTGATGTCACAAATCATGCCTGAAAATGGGATTTTCAATGACCACAGAAACTTTCGACTTTCAGCAGATGAACGTGAAAACATCCTTCTGGTGTCAAACTCTGCACGGACATCATTCTGAATTCTCAAACATTCATCTGTAGGAACAAGAAGACAAACATGTTTTTGAGTGGAGGGGAACTTTAAGAT
This sequence comes from Macquaria ambigua, assembly GCA_008360985.2. NCBI lineage: Eukaryota > Metazoa > Chordata > Actinopteri > Centrarchiformes > Percichthyidae > Macquaria > Macquaria ambigua. The sequence goes on along the minus strand of VMKM01001719.1, from coordinate 109,333 downwards.
AACGAGTCTCCAGCAGTCCACCTTAGACAGATCAAGTGAATATCTTATAAAGTTAGTGTTTTTGGTGTGAAATCTCCTCTTAGTGCTTCTATGGACAGCGTTTCCTGCTGAGCTGCGGCAGATGGGTAGTAACAGAAAGCAGGAATTCTACTCTCTAAAGAGGCTGTAACTTTGTAACTTGATTTGCTACAGCTGAACATAAGAAGTCATTTTTGCACAGAATAAGGACTGTGGATTTGTCCCCCATCACTTACATTAGAATCATTTTAGGAAGGGATCTCAATTACAGCGATCAATAAGCCTTTCAATGTACATATGGGCAACTGAGTGTTTAGACTTTTACCATGACCAGTTTTATATAGCTTTGTAAAAGTGTAACAACTATGAATGTAGAAAGGATAAGGAGCAAATAAAGTCCAAACAGCGACAGTCGTTAGGCAACAGTGTTTGGGAGCTGCAAGTCAGAGCCTGCTGACTCTGGGTGCGCAGCTAGCCAGGGTAAATATGCTGAAAGAAATTCACAGATAAGCATATCAGTTATCATGCTTCACAATCAATATCACTGTAGCAGCAAGCCCAGGGGACAGAAAGAATGCTTTTTAATTAAAAATCTGCAAGAAATGCATCGCAAGCCAGAATAAAAAGATACCACTTACTATGAATGTATCCTAATGTAACTTCACATTTGGGTGGAAACCAACTCCAGAAAAATCACACAATCCTTGGTGATTTTCATTTGTTTGAACACCTTTCAGTTTACATCCATGATTTTCATTTTTAAATACAAATAAATGACTCCTCTCTTTAAACATCTACCATTCTTGGTCTTGTACAGCACTTTCAAAACCAGTGACATGATTAACTAAAATGGCCAAAAACAAGACTCTTTGTTTCCACTCTTGAGACAGTATTGGGATTTCTCCAACAACAGCTATATTATCAGCTTGCATTTATGGCACGCCTTTGAGTCCCAAGCTGACAAAGTTCAACAATCTCTGTTAAAGCATGTCATACATTCACCTGAAGCAATTGGTTCACTCTCCTCCCTGTTCCTTAGCTGCATTTGTCCAAAGTACAATTCGATCACTACCTTTCCCCTCCCTCCTCTACCATCAGCTTCTCCCTTGTGGTTTTCAGTGGTCAACAGTCCACTTTCTTTCTTCCTTTCACTTTGCCCACAGCCTCACCCTTACCCTCCCCTTCACCGCTCCCTCTCTCTTTCCGTATTGGTCCAAAGTGCTGCTTCTCCCTCCTCCATGCTTCTCATCCAGTCTCCCAGCTCCCCCGTTTCCCTCCCTCCCTCCCTCTATCCATTCATCTTCCCTAACCAACTCTGAGCTGAGAAATTCTGACAGACTCTATAACAGAGCGCCTGGACTCCCACCGTCTCACCCCCCTACTCCCTCCCTCCATCTTCATCCATCAACTCTCATCCAGCCAGGTTTCAAAGGGGAGAGAGTAAGGTTTTAGCTTGCCACACTGTGCGCTCTCGCTTGTTTCGTTCTCCACTTTCTTTCGCTCTATTTCTCCTTTGCTTTATCGACTCGTCACCATCTTTTTCTCTGTCCACCTATACCTCCTTGTTGACAGAGCCTGGCTCTGGAGCCCAGGGTCCAGTCTGGCCTGCTGTCCTGTCTAATCTAGCCAGCAGACGTGATCAGAGGCTGGCCACATTCCACCCAAAATGCCCCCTCCCTCCCTTCTTCCTCCATCTCTCTCCCTCTTTTATTTCTTTCTCTCTCTCCAACCCTCCCCAGCTTGGGCCTCACTCTGCATTCCTCCCTCACTAATACTATTCCCACTATCCTCCTCTCTCTCACTTACTCTTGTTGCATTCCTATCACACTTAAACTACTCCCTCTCCTTTCCCCACATCGCTAATTAGATGCCTTGCCTAAACAATGCCTTATACATCCCTCCCTCTTTAATACTGTTTACTCACTCTCCCTTTCATCCTTCCATCTCTCTTATTAGGCCAAAGATATGTTCCTCCTCCACGCATTCCTCCTACAGTGCTATGAATCCATCGTTCCCTCACTCATTACATACAGCATCCTAGGGAATAATTCATGCTCTGTGGAAAACTTGAAATCCATCCAATTATTTTCAGACTGTGCTCCTAAACTTCTCTCCTGTGCTCCTTGGGGACATCCATTACACCTGCCAGCACTTTCGTCTCTCTCTCTCCCTTTAATCCTTTCATCTCAAGCTCACAGTAGAAATCTCTCCCTCCTTACATGATGCGGCGTCCTCACTATTCTGACTTTTTATGCTTTGTCTCTTTCATCAAAATCTTTTTCTCCACCACACTGTCTTCCTTGTTTCATCTGGCTCTCTGTGACGGCCACATTCTCCCCCTCATCTCTCTCACTGTGCACCTATAGCATCTCTCCCTTTCATTCACTCAGTACATTGCTTATCACACTCAGAGTTGCTGCCGTTATCCTGCTCTATTGCTTGCTCCGCAGGGCGGGTAGACTTTGTCTGTGTTGTACTTTCCCACTGTACATTTCCTTTTCTCTGTCTGGATGACTCATGCGCTGGTTACTAATTACTAAGGCAGTCCCTGCTGGGATACGCAAATACAGGCATTCCTGTCCCTCACCATACCTTTCCCCTCTACCTTACAGGTGACGAGTTACGAGCCATTCAGGACTCAAACTGTGTGAGCGGTGAGCAATGTCACCAAACAAATCCACACCCTGAAAGAGACTGCTTAAAAAAAAGCTGCTATTACTACATGGACAACAACCTGGAAACTCTGTGCGTGTTGTGTGTGCACAAACGCAAAGAACGTTCTGGATACAGGCAAACATTGCGTCACTCAAACCCAGGAACATCTCTTCTGACAACTATGTTCAAAGCCAACCAATAAACCTGGGCATGACTCACAGTTTCCCCAATGTCAAATGTCTTTTAAATGGAAGTCCACATCACCAACTAAAAGATCACATTATTTTCATGAGCAGCAGTGCAATTCTACTGAAAGAAGAATGTTTTATAATTAATGCACAATTTGGATTTTTTTAGGCCAATACTGTCCTTTTTCCAACTAGTCTTCTTGCTGTCTTAATCAACTTACAATTGACTCAGTTGGTGGGAAACTGAGGCATGTCTTGTGCAGTCAGACTACCATAGTTGGTTGTTGTGACAATAACTATAGATAAGATCAGCATCACACACATTTTTAATCTTACTTAGGATTTTTCTCCTAAACACAAATATGTAGATATATATTATCAAATAATTTCAATTTTTTTCAAATTAGCTGAGCTTCACAATTTCCCATGTACCCCCTGGTAACTGTAGAAGTACCCCTTGGGGTATAAGTACCCCTGGTTGGTAATCACTGATCTACAATAGTCCAACTAGCTACAACTACATGAGAATATGAGACACATCCAAATGACAAATTAAGTTGTAAAGACAGCTTAGACACTCCTTAAGACTAGTAGTACTGCTCCCAGCATGCTTTGCAGCTCCCATCAGCCTTAAAGAGACTCCAGCACTGTTAATCCACCTATGAACGGGCCTCTTCACTGCCGCCATGACAACCAGTAAACAGTGGACACCTCACTGCCAGCTCAATAGTCATCAACACATTGTTCACGGATGGGGGGGGGGGTTTGTTTGTGCCACACACAGGCACAAACACTCAGCCCATTTTTCTGCAGTGAACAATACGACATTAACGGCTGGTGGTCGGTGATGACCAGTGTTGACGCATAAACGACGACAATGTGTGCATTATTCAAGAACCAGAGCACAACAATGCAACAACAGACATTCACAGCCTAACATCCATCCATCCAACCATCTGCACACCACTGAATGAACAAAACCCACAGAGCACCTAGCCTAGGATATAACATAGCCTGGATTTAGTCTTCCAGAGAAACAAAATGCAGCGCCAACAATAACTTAACATGACATGCATGGACTGAACTGTGCCAAAACTAGACACACGCAAATCATTTCAACTGAAAGCACCTGTCTGAAACCTTTTTATTAGCTCCAAACCCATTTCCCAGATATCTGTGCATTAAGATTTCACTGCACTATTCCATGAAGGCCTAGTTGTAACAAACTTTGGCCCACACCACTGCCTTGTCTGAAGTCCTGCTCTTGACCAATTACATCACATCTGACCACCAATCATCTAAGACGTTTACATAATCGCACAGTTACAGTCTCAAAAGACATGGTAGTAATGGAATGGCATTATAAGCCAGCTTCTGAATATAAGACTGAAAGTCTGGAACCATATGCTGCGGTGCACTGAAAAAAATTGGTTTAGTGGAATTACTCAGCAGTCAGAGCTGAAACCTGTGGTACGGTAAGGTTGCACAGGTGTGACTAAGAGTGACCCTCCCACTGTGACCCCATGACCCTCCACTATGACCTTCCTCTAATGCTGCTGATAACATGAAGGAGAACATGGAAGAGATGACCCGCCTGATTGAATAACAAAAAACAAGGTCATGAAGGACTTATTATCATTAAAACAATTTCTCCAACACAAAATCATGTTATCCTCTCTCAATTTGACATCATGTTGTCAAGAGAGCAGATTAAAGACATGAAATAGTGTACTTAAACATTAACAAACAGTACTTAGTGTTCAGTGTTAAAAAGGCTCTGAGTTGGCACTTGGCCTGACATATCTTACTTGTCCACACCATAGAGAAGCCATTAACTCACTACAGAGCAGTGATACTCAACTTGCAGTGTGGTGGCTCAGTGGTTAGCACTGTTGGCTCTGGGTTCAAATCCTAGCTGGGGCAGGGAGTTTGCATTTTCTCCCTGTGTTTGCGTGGTGTTAGGTTAATTCTACTTTCAGTGGCTTAGAATTGGATTTGGTACATGGGCGCCCACTGCTCCTTACAATGGCTTAAAAGCAGAGAATAATTTAATTTATAATTTCCCTACGGGGATCAATAAAAGATAACTTAACTTACGGCCAGTGGGCCAAATGTGGCCTGCGATAGTGTGCCGGGTGGTCCGCTGAACATTTTCTAATTCACAATAAAAATAAATTCCCTTGGCTGTTAAAGTTGCACATTAGCCTATCGGCGATCTGTGCAGTGCCATTGGTGACATTTGATTTCTGCCAAAAGTTCACATACACACGACCTGCCCGGGGCACGTGGGAGAAGTTTGCCGTCAGGGCTGTCTGCCTAGTAGTGTTGCACGGTGTACCGATATCAAGAAGGTACCGCGATACCCTGCCATTAAAACCGGTCCAATACCCCATCAATACCGATACTTTAAGAATGACAGTGTTTTAAAAAGAGACGTATTTCCTATCAGTTGCGTCGATGTGCAAGAGCGAGTCAGTCAGCGCGACAGCAGGGCAGTGTGTGTGCAGCGTTCTGTTACTCCCTGCAGACAGTGGGAGTAACGAGATCACAAACCATCTAGCACGTCAAGTTATAGTGGCCAAACGTTTTAAGAATGGCAGCAGCAAATGATGCTTCAAGTACTCTTGCCGACCAGCTGTGGCATACGCACGGAGCGAAATTTGGCAGTATTTTGCAGCCATGCACTATTTTTAATTCTCAGCAGAAAAAATAAGAAATATTATTAAAATGTTCTCACGAGGTGACCTGCTCCGATTACAGGCAAAAAATGTCGGGGCGCACAACGAGGAACTAAATAAATGTTAACAAATAAATTGATAAAACAGGCAGAAGCTCCATGTTTTCAGTAAATAATTTTGACTTGTGTTTCCTGCTCAGACAAACTTAAACATGCACTCACACCTCTCCAAAACTATGCGTAATATTACGCACAGCTGGCACAACGTGGATACTTTCATTAACTCACCGGGATTTAACTGTTAACTGACCTTGTGAGCTTTTCCGACACCGGTGAGCTGTTCTGAAAGATTCACAGTTTATACAGCGACATCATGAATAGCTGCAGAACCGCAGAGTCAGAATGTATTATTGCACCGCAGAATTACAACCAGTACCGGTAACCACGTCAGCAGCTGCTGGCTACATCAGCTGCCTGTTCACTGTCATCAGTCACATTTTCTGTGTTGATCCTTATCTTTCAATATTTAAACATGAAAATACATTTTACAATACAGATAAATAGTAAATAATTAGCTTAATTTAGAGACCTCCTCAAAATTTGATTTTGCCATCTTCCGGGGGTCCTAGTTGTTAATTAACCTGGTGGAAGAGCCATGCAGCCACCCTGCTCAGCAGCTGCAACAAAATATTTTTGTTAAAACATGTTAAATAGTTAAATAGTAGTAGCTAAGCAGCTAACACAAAATGTATATTATTTATTTTGAATTGCTAAGTAGCTGACACAAAATATATTTTATTTTGAATTTTAAGTTTTTAATTAATAAAGTAAAATTTCAGTGTTTCATGTTGTGACATCTATTATTCCATTACTTTTCCTGATGTTTTAGATTTTTGCCGTGGTATCGTTTCAGTATTGGTCTGGAGATACTTTAGGCTGGTATCATACTGAAGTCATAATTTTGGTATCGTGACAACACTACTGCCTAGCAGAAATTCCTGAGGGCAAACTTCTCCTATTTGCCTGCACGGGGCTGCTGGATTTGCCTCTTGGCAAAGCTGAGTAAGGACAGCAAATGTCGAAAGCTTGACAACGAAAACAGGCAATTGAATGCAGATGAATTTGCCTTTATTTTACCGCCTCATACAATCCTAAACCACTGTGTTTAATTTGCCAAATGACAATTGCTGTATGCAAGGTTGCTAATATCAGGCGCCATCACGAGCCAAAATATGCTAGCTTCAGTGCAGCGTTCCCGTCTGGTAGCAACGCAAGATATCTGATAAATATTATTAATGTTTGTTTATTAACTGGGCCATTGGCCTCCTGTCAATTTCCAAAAGTGGCCCCCGGGCAAAGCAAGTTGAGTATCCTAGGCTATAGAGCCATGACTACATATAATAACTAGTTAGTGTCTGCAGATATATAATAAATGATCTATAAGCTGCCAATTTGCTGCATCCGCACACTGCAGAGCCTTTTAAGCTGGGACCAACTGGTGCTTAGCAGTAAGGTGAAGGGGGGTAGACAAATCAGGAGGGAAACCAGGGTCTGAGGGGAATGGGGTCTGCAGGGGGATGTGGCTGCATTAGTGTGTGTGTGTGTGTCTCCTGTCTTTCTTCTATCTTTTCTACAAGGCAGTGTGTGTGTGTGTGTGTGTGTGTGAGTGCATGACTGTTGTGTGATGCCTGCTTAACTGTGTTTTCATGTGTTTTTGTGTGTGTGTGTGTGTGTGTGTGAGCAGCAGTGAGCCCAGCATGGGGCTAGTGTCTGGAGCGTGTAATTGAAACACAGTCCCATGCAGCGCTACACAGTGACCCCAACTAATCTCCTCCTGACAAAGTGGCTTAGCTTTGATGGGGTCATATGGCACAGCGAGACAGCTTAAACACAACAGAGTGTGCGGCCTGACCTGCCCCAGCCCAGCAGACCCTGGGGGCCCTCCTCCCTGCATTCAACAGGTCACACTCAGCAACACATTAGCTAGGATGCACTTCAAAAATCAATTAAATCAGGACTTTATATATGTAGTCTGACATGAACAGGTTTATGCTAATCCCAATGACAAAGCAAACTACAGACACGAGCAAAAATTACAGCAACCAAAACATCTAGGTGCTACACCTAATTACTTCCCCCAGCAGCTGAAAAGATAAAGGAACTGCCTGTGATTCCATATACTGTATTTGCAGGACAATAAGTATAATAGTTATTGCCAATGCTTATATCAGAGCCAGCCAGGAAGTATAAAACAACAGGAGTATTGTATACAAAAAGTATATGATATAAAAAAAACAGGATATCCTAATTGGACGACTAACACCTGGGCAGTTTGATAAATGGTGGTCAAAGAGAAGTGAGGAAAAAAAGGCAAATATTCATCTATTGCACTATTGCACTTTATGTTGACTTTTTTTTGTCTGGCCCTTCCACAGAGATTGTCTTTGGAAACAAACACTGCTTCTCAGCAGGGTCACTGACCTTTAGTTATGTGGGTCCAAAAGGGACACCAAGGGACATAGCTAGAGGACAGGAGGTGTTGAGTAGTTTGTTTGCAATGGCAGCTCAATGAGGACAAAATACACGGGCAACATGCAGGCTAAAGATTTGAAAAGGTAAGATGATACTCTGGTCTTTTATAATTTTATCTTTTTGATTATCTAGACAAAATACACAAAGCTTAATAACATATTTTCCTGTTCAATAGGCGATCCCATATTTCCAAGCTGTACTATTCAAAACTAACACAAGACCTTTGTTTGTATTTCCATAGGAAAGCAGATCTGACCTAACAAACAGGTGGAAACTAGGACTCTTTGTTCAAACACTTCCCTTGTGCTTACCTTTCCTCTGCAGGAACAGCCTGAGGAGAGGGCTGGCAGTGGAGATGGCCTTGTGGTAATTGTCATCATTGTTGATGGGCAGGAGGTCGCCATGCACGTCAGCGTAGCCCACCAACAACTCCACGTTGGGGATGCGGTGAACGTGCTGCAGGAGGCCATAGAACTCATCAAAGCGGCCCGGCTTCGACCGATCCAGCGAGAACCGACGAAACTCTGCACCAAACTGGGATGGAGCAGACAGGCATACACATGTGAGCACAAACTGTTGGAGAAACAGACTTAAGAGAGCTGAGCTGAGATGCCATAAAAAGCCCACGCTTGCAATGCATGCACACAATATTAAGGACCATCTTTTTAAAAGGGTCTGAGATTTGGGGCTGTCACTGTCAAAACCACTGTAGGCTATATGTAAGAGTCTGCCATCCATGTGGACAAGCTAACACACCACATGTGATGAATTATTAATGTAGACTTTGTGATGTGTGTATGTCTATGTTTCTGTGTTTGTGCATGCAATAAGTTCAAGACTGAACAGCATTGTGTAATCAAGTTGCCTGACAGAATGTTTGGTATGCAGTTGTAAAAAAGACTGTGTTTTCAGAGTATGTGCATTCCAACAAAACACGTTGCTGGCTTATGAGTAACGTAGTAATCATCAGTGTGGTCTGACTGGATCATTGGCTGCAGATGCCTTATCTTTAGCCAACGTGTTTAGCTGAGACAGAGCACAGTGTCCCATTGGTGGAGAAGTACCAAGTGTTGTGGTTACTGTTGCCCAGCACTGACAGAAGATGATCTACAACAGTGGTTCCCAACCTTTTTTAACCAACATACCCCCACAGCCCTATCATATGGGCCTAAGTTCCCCTTCATCATACCCCTTTGATAGAAGGGATGGCTTTATGGTATTGTTCAATGGTATTTTTTTTGTAGTTTTGGCCATGTTTGCATTTGTACTACAGCCATTTGAAGTGACAGACATTTCAAACATTTACAGTTTCTTTACTTTTAGATTTTTGTTGTCTTTTTCCAACTACTATCTACAATTGACTCAGGTTGGTGGGAAACTGAGGCATGTCTTGTGCAGTCAGACTACCATAGTTAATAACTTACTGTGACAATAACTATAAAGATCAGCATCACACAAATTTGAAATCTCACCTGTGTGTTGATGTTTCTCTCAAACACAAATATGTGGATATATGTTAACCAATCATGATTTCTATTTTTTTCTTTTCTTCACAATTTCCCACATACCCCCTGGTAACTGCAGAAGTACCCCTTGGGGTAGGCTACAAGTACCCCTGGTTGGGAATCACTGCCAGCCTGGACTTATTATAGGTTGGAAAACAAAACAGGTCTCATGCCTGTTTGGTAGGTACCTGCATTAGGACACAGAAGACAAAACATTCTAAATGACCCAGGACAGCTCTGCCTGGGAAGGAGCTGAACAAAGTAAAATAAAAAGCAGATTATTATTTTGTGTAAAGTGGTTTTTGGGGGGAAAACTGTTAACAACAGAGGTAGTGGCAACAACAAATAGGTCACAGTTTGTGTCAACATATGTAGCTCTAAAAACTAGTTTTGAGCAGCAAAATGCGCCCTGAGGCCCCATTCCTCAGTATGTGAGTTTAATCATGCCACAGGCAGGAGGCAGGACGCGGTCAGCCTGTCGCGGAAGCAGCAGTGAGCCTGTCGCAGGCCGTATGCCACCTGTGCGAACAGGGAAACAGCATGACAAGCAGCTATTATCACGCCACACCGGGCTAATTTGACCATAAACATCTTCTAATTTATGTCAACTCCCCATTGGGTCACGCTGAAACGAAAACTTGACTCAAACTTTGAGTCAATATTTGGTAAATGAGCAAGGGGTAGCGGCGGAGAAGGAGGCTGTGACAGGTGACACTGGCTCGCTACTGCGGCGTCAGCTGACAATAACCCCCACCTTCAAACTTAGCTAGCTAGCTATCAAACTTATCAGATCAACTTAGAATCAAACTACGCCACGGTTAAAATCCAAGTTTTAAGTATGGCGAGCTACACGCGAACTAGCCAGAGCAACAAACCCTGTGTTGGCTAGTTAAGCTTTAGCTTGTATCTGTAATTTGTGCGACATCATAACTTGCTATCAAGCCACTTAGCAGGCTAAATTAGCCAGAGTAATCGTCACGGGGAGAGTTAAGACTACAAATATAGCAAGTAAACTGACAAAGAAATCTCCTTATGTACCTTGCTCTTCACCTCCACGGCACTCAGAGAACGGTTGCTCGGCACTCGGTGGTTTTTGTTCATGTTTCGCTAGCAGCGGGACTGCCGCCAAAAGCACTCACACACTCGCCCTGCTCCTGCTCCTGCTGCTGCCGTCGCCGCTGCTCTGTATCCAAAAACCCGTATGTGTCCACCAGTTATTTCTCCAGGAACACAGACTGTCCCGCGACTTCTCGATGTCCAACGGTTTGCGTTGCCTCTCTACAGAACGCGACAACGGCTGCCAGCCAGCCTAGCTCACCCTGTAAACTTATCTCCTCTCATACTTTCTGCTGCCACTGTAGCTACACTACTATACAGTATACTGGGTGTCCTCTGCCTATGGCTTGCTCGCTCTCTCTCTCTCTCTCTCTCTCGTGTGTGCGTGTGTGTGTGCCTGGAGAGCTAGCGACACGAGACTTCAAAATAAAAGACTCAGCCTCTGTCTTTCGCTCACTCTTGACTTCAAAATAAGAGCCTTCTACCTTCAAGTCCTGTCAGAGAGACTGTCCTGGCCAGTGAAAGAAGTACTCAGCGATACCACAGTATAAAAATACTCCATTACAAATCTTACTTAAGTAAAAGTACACAAGTATTGGCATCAAAATATATCAAAAGTAAAAGTGTAGTGGAGTAGAAGTATAAAGTAGGATAAAATAGAAATACCCAAGTAAAGTACAAATACCTCAAATTTGTACTTAAATGTACAGTATACTTTATTACATTCCACCACTGGTCCTGGCAGGGACCACAAGACCAGGAAACCCTCATTTAAGATTTTTAGATTTAATTTATCCAGCAAATGTCATCTGAGTGGACTATTGCCATTATTTGGTTAATGATTGCACTATATTATCAGTGTCATTATGATTATAGATGAAATGATTGAAATGATTGTGACATGATGAAAACTGAACAATCCAAATTTTGCTGGAGACCCTAAAGATCCCCTTTAATGTCCCATTCACAAACAGTTCCCTAAGCAGTAGAAATGATTACCTTCTAGCCTGTAAATAACAAATATCAGTAAGAAAAAAAACATACACCAGAATCAAGTAAACCACATTAGTAATTTCCCTAATAAGGATATTAATAATCATAACAGTCTTATTAGGAGGATTCATCTCATTTTGATTACTTACTGCTAAATATTGTAATAGTGTGCAAAAATCTAAAACCGCAGCAAAAAATAAATTTGGCATTATATTATTCCATGTGTGATATAATTTGCATATTGTTTACATATGATGTAGGGGAAATTGTATAGTGAGTATTTTGAATTAATACATATAAAATGTCTGTGGGTAGTAAATGTTATAGATGACTGCACCTTGTTTCTTATTGTATAGTGACATCTTCTGGCCAAAAGCCATATAGGCCTACTACTGCTGGCTACCAGCCCAGTGTACGCACACACTTACATAGTGTATGTATACACTGTAAAGTTATTAGTACAGTATGTCCTGCCATTATATGCAGTGATAAAGTGGTACACAAAAAGATTTTTGAGCTATGCCCTGCAGTCAGTGGTCATCATAAAGCACCAGTATCAATGAAAATCAGTTCAGTGGATTAATGACATATTTTCCTTTAACAAAATATCATTGTAAATTAGATAAGTGTTTTATCTGATACTATGAGATGAATTACATTTATGCCAGCCAGTCAAAGGTAGGTGAATAAACAGATGGTTCAACTGGGAAGGTTATGATAACCTGTAAGTATTGGCAGGTGTTCCTAAACTTCATGTAAGGGCTAGTAAAATCATACGAATGAGACCACACACCCTTATTTTATCATATTTAGTTGTGTGGTATAATGAGGTACAGAAACACATGACTAAAGGTCATATTGTAGGGATAGAAATATTAGTGAATTTAAAGTCAAGCCTCACAGGTGTTTTCACTTATGTGCCTGATTAGACCTCAAACTGTGCTTGATTGACATCCACAGCGCTGTCAACTGAACTCATGCACCCCTTCATCGATTGCCACCGATCATGTTCCAAAAACACTATTGGTTATATAAAAGTGGATATTGTTAAAAAAATGTTTTCATACAATTGAAGTGTCAATATTTAGGTTGTTTGCTCAGCAATCGTACTACAAGAGTGAAGCTGAATGCTCCAACCATTTATCCATTACTTCTAGCTACCTGTTTAAACTTGTGTGCTCGCTCGCTTGCTAACTAGTTTTCACTCACTCTCTAATTGCAACAGGTAATGTTGAGGTGTTACAGCTGCCTTGATATGTGGATATATTATTTTAATCAAAATCAGAATTTCTATTTTTTCAAATTGGTTGAGCTACTTCACAATCTTTCCACATACCCCTTGGCAACTTCAGAAGTACAAGTACCCCAGGCTGGGAATCACTGCCATAGACGATAAAACACAAAAAGGACATAATAACTCTTAATAACAATGATAATAATTAAATGCCACATGCTAAGTCCTAGGAAAGCTGCATGGTTATAATAGTGACTTTTTCTTGGACAATGAAAGGCCAAGTATGTAATATTATTATACAATCAAATGATACCTATTTAATAATATCCATTTAGGACTCAGGAAGAGTATTAGAGGGGATTAAGGTTCCCCCCATAGAAAGAGCAGAAAGAGGAAGCATGGTTTCAGGGTCACATGATTCTCCAAAATCCTAATCCTACCCAGACTTCAGTCACATATGCTAATGAAACAAGGAAACAGTTGCTTATTTACACATCCAGCAGACACAGAGCAACATTAGCATTAATTTGTGTTTCGGGAATGTAACTCCAATATTCACTCTCCTTTTAGCTCTGTTTTGGTTCCCAGCAACTCCTGAGAAAAACTATCGGGTTGCTAGTGTACAGTAGACTAGCTTTTTTGCTTTTTCTCTGAAAATGACAATATGAGAACGGTGAGACAGAATCGAAACAGTAAAGGCTGATTATAGCTATTTTAATGTCACTTCCACAGCATCTATCTAAAGTGAAGTAACATTAGCCGCCATAACCTAACTGGTCATACCAGACCAGGTGAGGCCGTAGCCGCAACGACCCTAAGTGTAATGAAATGAGCAAAGGTGCCTTTTATTCCTTATGAATTCACCTTTTCATTTGTAAGCAGAAGATTGAGTTGTTTCTTCTATTTCAGAAGTTACATAGTCTGGCTTTAAAGCAAAAAATGTTTTACAGGAGAGCAAATTAATATTGTTTTGTACTTCCAATTGTGACTTCACCACCATGTACTAACCATGTACACACTGCATTAGATCACTGCCAACCACTTTCTAAAGCACACCATATAGTTCTTTTCAAATTCAAAATTTTGAAGACAGCCATTGCTTCCCACAAATATTACATATAAAATGTGAATCAAATTGCAAAGACCAGAAGCCAAGACTTGATCTTGCTTGAGATCCACAGTAAACAACATGTCTGCTTTTGTTATTTGTCAAAGTTGCATTACTCTGTAGTAATGCAGTGTGTACTTTGCAGGCTTTTTGATTCAAAATCACTGAATGTATCACAAAGTAAGTACAGACTGTTCAGAAGTTTGAGGCTGTGACGCAGAACTCCTAGTTACCCTACTGAAAAAGTGCAGGAAAGAACTCCAAGGGCAAAGAACATATTCATTCCTTTTGCACTAAATATATATTTTCATAGCAGCAGGGTCATATGGGGACGAAGGATACTGCCCTTCAGCTGGACAGAACAGGTTCAGGTGCGATGTTGGCAAACATCTGTCTACCTGAAATGTTCTTGAACAAGACTCGGTGCTAGAGCCGCTGTTTTGTGTGACAAAATGACCTCTGACCTGTGGTACTTTTTAATTTGAAATGTATTTAAACACCAATAGATCATATACATTCTTCACCAAGCCAAGAAATGAATATATCTTTACAATTACCAGAAAAAAAAAATTATATTCACCAAAAAATGGCAGACACATCACCCCCTAGACACTCACCAGTAGTTTGTTGCCCCATTCCTCACTCCCCTCCTTTTTGGTCTCCCTCTCCCCCACCTGCTGTGTACACAGCTCTGTAGATAAAGTGTCTGACCTCCCAGCAGACTTCCTCCGTCCCCTGTGTCTCACCCCTACCACCAACCCCTCTGCAATATGTCCAGTGTGATGCAGCAGACATCCTCTTTCCACATACCTCTCTCTCTCTCTCTCTCTCTCTCTCTGTGTGTTTGTGTGTGTGTCTCTCTCTCCAGTGAGATGATGATGACGTCACCAGCTGAGTTTCTGCAGCCCTATTCATGCAACATCCTTGAAATTTTGACAGGCAAATTGGAGGCTATTTGCAACGTGTGTTGGCTGTCACTTAAGGTTATGGTGAAAAAAAATTACCACCCTGATCTACCCAGCTGCCAACAGCAGAACACTTCCCCAATCTCTGTCCCCAATATGAAAAAAACAAAAAACCAAGAAAATAGGTGATGGCGTGGTTCCCAATCTAGGGGTCAGGCCCCCCCAGAGGGTCCCAAGATAAATCTGAGGAGTCACCACATGATGAAAGGGATAAAGAAAAAGATCTTTTACAGAAAATTGTTTTTTTTCTTCTTATTTCTCTCAAATGTTTGGGGGGTTTTTTCTAGTAAAACACTAGATTCTTTCAGCTCTTCATGCCTATAAAACACTTAAAATATTCTTTCACATATTCAGGCCTCTTAAAATTCTTAAAGGAATAGTTCAACATTTGGGAAATAAGGTCATTTGCTTTCTTGCTGAGAGTTATATAAGGAGATCAATACCAATCTCATGTCTGTATGCTAAATTGAAGCTACTGCCAGCAGACAGTTAGCTTAGCTTAGCACAAGACGGCTAACCTGGCTCTGTCTGAAGGTTAAAAAAAGGAAGTAACTGCTCCCAGCCAAGAAACAGTCCAGTACATTAACCCCTGTAAACTTTTTTGTATGGATTAGACAAACAAGATATAAAGTGTTAATTAGACAGCTTTAGGTGCCTTCAGACAGTGAGCAGTTACCACCACTACCTCCATTGTTTTCAATGTAAACACGGCGGCAGCGGCGAGGACATGTATTATCCGATCCGGACCAATAAACAACGTTGGTTAGCAAAACTTGCTATATTAATTGTGTCATATTACTAACCATTTCATCTATTTTAAACTACAACCTGCTCTTTTTAGCTATGTGATGAGATTATAGTAGGTGGATAGCAGCAGCTAGTGATGTATGCTATAAGCTAATCAGCTGCTGGCGGTAGCTTCATATTTAGCAAACAGATATGAGAATGGTATCAGATTTCTCATTTAACTCTTAGCAAGAAAGTGACTAAAGAAAATTTCCCAAAATGTCGAACTCTTCCTTTAAAATAAATGAAATACTGAATACTTTCACCTCTTCGGGCCTCTAAATGTCCTTGACCAGTGACCACACTACACCCATCACCTCTGGTGAGGTGTCACAAGTAGCTATTGTCTCATTTTTAGGGGTCACAGGCAAGTTTGAATACAGAACTTTATCTTAGCTTAAATATCTTGACTTTTCAGGATTTTAATCAGAGTTCCTCTTTCTCTCCAATTTAAGGGTGCAAGTAGTCACTCCAAGCTGACTGTTCCTCTCTGTACTGAACCTGACCCTGTCCAGGTCTGTCACAATTGGATGTTGCCACTGTGTACTCATGTACTGTAAAGTGGATTCTCCCCCTTGTGACTTCCTCTCCTCCTTTATGTCTCAACCTTAATCCTTTGCTGTCTCCCATTTCCTCTCACATCCCCTCTTTTTCTCAGTCTTGCCAAACTGCTTCTCTCACCCCCCCATCACGAATGACATCTCTCGCTTACAATTGGCCACAGGTCCCGCTCTCTTTCTCTTTCCCCCTCTTTCTTGTTGTTATCTCGCTTTTCTCTGCCTACTAAATGATTCAATTTCATCATATTCTTTCCATGAATCATTTGCACTGTGTGTGTGTAGCAAGGCCATTCTAACTGCAGGAGGCGCTAGTAGTGGGATAGGTTTGCAACCCTCTCTCTCTCTCCAGTCCCCCCACTGCTGTGTCTGTGCCCCCCCCCCACCACCCAGCACTGCAGAAGAGGCCTCTTGTCTCCCTTGCAGTCTGCAAGGCCTTTCTTTAGCCTCCCCCCACCTCCTCCCCACCACCCTCTCCTGTCTCTCTTTCTGTCTCTGTGCTGGCGTTATTGTCCCGGTTTGTGTGGCACCCTGATCTAGATGACCTCTAGCGACATGCAATATTCAGACGATGTGAAGTACATGATGAGATTTTGTTCCCGCAACATCAGAAGCCTCACTTCCACTGGCACACACACTCACACACATTTGTTATTATTAATACCCCCCACCCTTTAATCTCATGCCGGCTCCTGCCAGTTTCCTACAGGGGGCGCTATCAGCGTCTCCACCACAGCTGTTAATACAACCTACATGTCCCTTCTCCTCTGTTCCTCACCTCCTCTAATCCTAGTCTCCCTTTCTCTCCTCCTGTCCTTCCCTCTCCTCTCTCACGCTCTGATCAACATGCAATCACTGCTCAGGTGGATGCAGGCTGCAGGTCAGGTGGGGGCAAATGCGAAACTGACCTGTTGCCAGTTCAGCCAATTAGCCTCCCTCCTAAGTACAAGGGCTGTTTTGTCTCAACCTCTTTGTGTCTGACAGCACACACACACACACACACACCAGGGCCTCACTGTCTCTCTCCTCCAGCTACAGGGGGCGCCAGTCTCGACACCACCGCCATCGCCTCACCTCCCCTCCCCCTACTCCTCCTCTCTCTACCCCTTCCTCTCCCCTCTTTCTGTCTCTCCTCCTCCTCCTCCTTTTCCCTTCCCCCTACACCCCTCCTCCCTCTGCCCCTACCACTTCCTCCCCTCCTTCTACCTTGCCACTCTCTCTTCTCCTCCTCTCCTCTCTCTCCTCTTTACCTCTCCTCCCTCACGGTCCCGTCCCTCTCTGACTCCCTTTTTCCTCTCCTCCCCATCCCCCCAACTCCTCTCCCCACCTCTTGCCTTGCCTTCCCTTCCTTTCGTCTCCCTCTGTCCCTCTCTCGCCTCCCTCCCCTTCCCCCTTTGAAAGGCTGTTAAGCGCTCCTTCTGCACACAGCACTGCAGATGAGGCCTCCGCCTCCCCCACAGTCTGCCAGGCCTCGCTCTCCCTCTCTCTCTCCTTCAGCCTCCCCCACCACTCCTTCCCTCCCTCCATCCTTCCCTTCCTCCCTCTCTCTCACTCCTTACAACAGCATAGCAACACTGACTAACCAGCCAAGGAGAGTCTTGCCTCTCTCTCTCTCCCTCCCTCTTGCACTAGGGTAATTTCCCTCCATTTTAGATTCCTCATCCCAGGGCGGCAAAGTATGGGATTTTAATGAAATACTTAACTTGGAGATAAAAATATATATAGTGAATGTACATGGCGGATCTCACTCAATTTACCTGGGTTGGTAGAACAGCGTAACTCAAACCTGACTGATCCCTACTCTGGGAGAGTACCTTTCATCCAATGGTGCACCTCAGCAAAGGGTTAATAATGTAGTGTTCTATTTCTAACCAAGGCTTTTCCACATCCAGTCTTTGGTAACATGCAGACAGGGTCCAACTGGTTATGGAAACTGAACAGCAGTGGTATATAGAGTGGATGAGGTTTTACGCAGGTACTGTACTTTGAGGATTCATAACCCAATATCAGCATTCAAAACAAAGGAGTATCTTTAGTTATTTCACAAATATTCAAAGTTATCATGATGATGTCATTGACTCCACCTGTAGTTTCTATGGTCTAAAACACAATGATGAGGCTTTATCTAGCACAGATGATGCCAGTAAACCTTCATTCTCCATTACACCGGAGATATGATACCGCTCTGATCTTGTGAGGCTAACTTGGTAGGCAATTTAATTTTGGTTACTAAGCAATGCTGGATATTCCTGGAACTATTTTTGGCTACACAAAGACAGAGTGTGGCAAGTCCTAACCTTATATCTTTAAAGTGATGGATCAAGATTCAATTAATTTGGGGGAAAAGATCATTTTCATACCTGGGGACTGTGTGCTTAAGTGAGAATACCATCACACTTTGATGTCACTAGACTATGTTAACAAAAGACATTAAAAAATGCAGAAAAACAGACAACCAAATGACAGGTATCTTTTGTGGCACTGTATATAACCGTATAAGATCCATTTTTCCTGGCTGCTGGCCTGGATTTGGTGTCTGCATTGTTAAGCTAATTGTTAAGCTTGAGGACAAAAGTGATTTCTTTTCTTCAAATCATACTGAAACAGGCTTATTCACCTTGGTAGCTCAATGTATCCATATACTTAGATAGAAAACTTTCAAAATGTAATCTTCTTGTGTTTTTGTGCCACAATCTTTGCTTTACATCATGGGAAAGCTAAACATTTTGGTAAAGTCACTGTGTCTTGTCCCTCTGCCCTCCTACAGTATAACTGTCAGTGTATCCCTGATAGGTTTACACTTTTGAATGATCCCGCCCTATGTCACTGCCTATTCAATGTAAAAGAAAATGGCACTGGTTTGCAGTGTTTTTCTAGTTGAGCAATATGTTTCAACAGTGAGCAATGTTTTGCTATAATGATATTTGTTAACATTTGGTTGGTGTTTTGGAGAATAAAACCTACAAAGCCTTTTTGGCTTGTGACCGCTAAACATGACAGGATACAACCTTATTGTGGTCATGGGCTGCGAGCAGTGATTGGTTCCTTCTTGGATTTAATTTCAAGGACATTTAGAGGCCTGAAGAGAGGAAAGAATTAGTATTACACAAAATAAACTATTTTCTGTAACAGAAATTTTCTATTTCTTTTTAATTATCTGGTGACCTTTCAGATTTATCTTGGGACTGCTTGGGGGGGGGGGTCCCCGACTACCAGGTTGAAAGCCATTGTGCTACAGTATTTCAAATGGCCATCAGTGCACCATGGATTGCATTTTGCAACAATAAACATACAACTTTTAGCCTCCACTGAGAAGTACTCTATAGCACCTTTTCAATCTGAAAGTGGGCACTTCATTCACTGCTGTACAAGTTAACTAGTATGAACACTTTTAACAGGATGTTCAATTACTTGTGCAATTTCTTTCTAAGCTTTAACTTTTTTGCTTGTTCTTGCTTTTTCTGCAAATGCAATTTTAATGTTTTCTTAACATTTTATATTTAATATGTCCCTGTAAAGCACTTTGAACTGCCTTGGGTCTGAATGTTGCTGTATAAATAAACTTGCCTCGCATATAAACTTATGCTAATGTCCCAACAGTTTTGAATGTGACACGGTTTTAGCGCTTTAAGAAACAAGTTTAAGAAGAAAGTTTAAATTCAGACAAAAGCAGATTTACAATACTCCTAATCTTAAAGAAATAAACACACTCAAAGCTTTTCTAACTATTGCTGTGCATCAACAAGCACCAAGTATCATATTTGAGCACAACCCCTCTGTTCCTTAATCTGAACAAAGAAAAGGGCATGCCCATTACTTCTGTGAGAAGCACAATTACAGCACTTTATTGTTCATAAATGCTTAAGTGAAAAATGAAAACATAAAAACAAATACACACAATTCAAGGAACACATATTGAACACAACTGTCTTTTTTTGGGGAAAAAAAAGCTTTCACTTTTGTGGATGTCAGTATGGTGGTTACTGTCCAGTCTTGTGAGGGAAAGAAACATCAAGTTAAAAATAGTGAAAATAGAAAGCAAGTACAGTGAAGTCAAGGCTAATGAGCATAAGGCTGCAAAAAGATGATGAAATGCTCCTTCATACTGTAAGAGAATGAGAATAGCTCGGCACCACTATTCTTTCAGAACAGAAGTCATTAAAAAAAAAGGATAAAATAAAAAAATAAAATCTAATTAAGGTAAAAGCAAAAAAAAAAAAAAAATCTATTCTGTTATTTTATTTATATATAGATATATTATTTTGCAAAAAAACTAGGTTTTTGTTAAAAAATAAACTTAAACATACGAGAAAATACCAGCCACCAAAGCGACACCTATCGTTAAGCATACCAATGTAGAACATATGAGGCTACCTTACACACAGGTAATAGCAAATATTCAATGGTACATGTACGGCAACATCTGTCCAAACAAGTCTAAAAGACTGTACAAATTTACACTACCCATCTCAGTATAACTACATGAAAAACGATGGATTATCTGGTCAGCTTAAAAGCTTTACCTCACAACAACTCAATATTTTAAGCCACTCTTACAAGTTCAGTGGCTAAATCAACGCTAATAACTCCTTATCTCAATGTAATAAAGTATGTAGAAGGCAAAAAACTTTCTATTCGTTTGGTGTAACTTCAATGTTGTCTTTGTTTACAAATCTTTACATCAATCCTAGCTGCTCGTTGAGTCCTGCCTTTAATGTCATTGGATGGCTTGATTTGAGTTTTCACTCAAGTAGAGTTCTCTCCGTATCACTCCCTCCTTCACAGATACCCAATGTAATGTAACTGGGCGGTGTCCTTCAGTTCAGGCGAGGCAGATTTGTTGGCGTGGATCAAATCTAAAGTGTCTCTCTGACTGTGTGAGTCGTTTGGATTTTATCAGTCAGACCTGCTGTTTGCCCAGCTGGGCCCCGTCTCTCCCGCTTCTCGCAGATGATGGTACAAACTTGGGAATAATGATGGGTAGAGTATCTCTTCCTTTAGCAGCTTGTCTTCCTGAGCCCTCTGTGGGCCCAAAGCCATTCTCTACATGCTCCCCTTCGTCCTCATCGTCCTCATCATCTTCGTCGTCCTCATCATCGTCGTCGTCTGACACATCATCTGGATCTGAAACAATCCTGGCCTCTGTCCTTGGTTCCATTCTCTCCTTAGCTCCAGTAAGCTGTTTGTTACCATAGAGATGTACCTCGCCCTCTTGTTCCTCGTTATCCTTCTCCTGCTCTTCCTCATCACTATCAGAGTCAATAGCAATGGGCTCGGAAAGGTCTAGAGGCATTTTCTGTGGTATGGTGCTGTTGATTGTCTTGGTTTGGTCTCTGCTGGTACTGTTGGGTTTGGGGGCAGATGGCGTTGCTTTAGTACCATCCACAGTCCCAGTTGGCTTTCCCTTCCGTGGCGGGGCTACACCACCATTAGCAGCTATAAGCTCCTTGTGTCTGCGGAGAGCCTGCTCTGACACCCCCATATGCATCCAAGATGTCCGCCTCTTGCTATGTCTGCCCTCGTACACGCCATCCTGGACGAACGCCAGCTCGTGACTCACTTTGCTGAGCTCGTGCATACTGAACCCGAGCAACACACTGGCATTCTGGGTTTCACATTCCTGTACGCATTTCCTCCTTCTGTTGACAAAGTGGCTGGAGATGTCCGATTTCCACAGCCACAGACTGGCTGCCAGCTTCTCCACCTCCCGTTGCGTGGGATATGGCGCTCGACTGAAATACTGCGTTAGAAATGACTTCCTGGATTCGTATGACTCGTTTTCGTGTCCTTTGGGGTCAAGAGCCAGAACTACAGGTTCATCAGGATTTTCTACAAACGTAGCTGGGCCGTTGCTATCCCGTGGGTGGGCCCTTTCCCCTGGGGGTCCTGGCCTCCTTCGTTTTGGTGCACTAGTGTCAGAACTATCAAAGCTGGCCCGTTTGAGAACGCTGCTCTGGGCCTGGCTGACCCGAGAAGAATGACCTGCCCGGCTGTCTTGTCCATTCTGGGATTTCCCTACACCTCGACAGTGCACCAAGTGTAGAGTGATGGTGGAGGCAGTCATGTTACTAGTATAAACCCCCAAGCAGTGAATACACTTGTAGGTCAGTTTCTTTTCTACAGGGTGGACTGTCTGAATCACCTGGTGCCTCTCTCTCAGGTGGTGGGCCAGTGAGTCTGAGATTGGGCCCTTGAGGATAGAAAAGCAAAGAGGACACAGTGTCTTGCCCACGTCCCTCTTGTAGGGCACAGATGCCTGTGGGGCACTCTTGGTTGGTGCACTGTCACCGGCCCCTGAAGGTGTTTTGGGCGGGTGCTGAGGCATTAACCTCTTGCCTGATATTAGGGAAGCAGACAAGGCTGATGACACGACGGCGTTGTTGTTCTGAGCGTGAAACGCCACCGACTCCTCCGGGGCGTCTCTCATGTTGTAGGTAGTGACAATCAACTGAACATTCTTGGGATTGCCCTGCTGCAGAGTGAGGTCAAAGGTCAAGGGGGAATCTGTCCGAGGGCCAACGCTCTCATCTGGGTGCGACAGCCGCATGTGGGCCACCATCTTCTCAACATCATTGAAGGTTGCACGGCAGTGTGGGCAAGACAGGCCGTGGATCAACATGTGGTTTAACAGTGTGTCACTGGGGAGATAGCGGTTGCAGTAGAGACACTTGCTGGTGAAGTTGTGGATCTTCATGATGTAGTTGGCTACAGCAGGCACCTTTTCCGCTTTGTGCTCTTTCTCAAAATGAGAACTGTACACGTTCTCTGGGAAGAGCTCGTTGCAGATAGTGCAGATTTTCCACTTCTGTGTGTAGGATGTGCCGAGGACTGAGGAGCCACTTTTCTTGGCCGTGACAGAGGCTACAGTAGTAGCTGCCGCCTGGACACGTGAACCCAGAGGGTTGGATTTGAGTGAGGAAGAGGCACTGACCACAACTGGACTCCGCAGGCTGCCACCAGAAATAAGCTGCTTTGCTGCATGAGACTGCTGGGGCACAGAAACCTGGGCATTCCCTGGTAAAGTAACCCTCACCTGCTGGCTGCCGATAGAGAATGACTGCGTGGTCCCGGCCTTTAATCTTACTGCGTCATGTTTCATCCCAGATAGAAGACTTGAGTTGAAGCCTGTCTTTGATGCGATGACAACTCGACCCAGCTGCTGTGAGCCAGGAGACCTGGTAGTGGCCATTACTGCACCTTTAGGGCCCATCCCAATGATGGTCTTGTCTCCTTGGGTTTTGGGGGGGATCATGATGATGGGTTTGGGACGGGGTACTATCACACTGGTGTGCCCAATCATGGCAGTCACCTGGTAGCCAATCCTCTCGTGGTCCTCAATAACATGTTGAACAAGTGCCTCGTAGGTCCTTGGAACAAACAGACACTTCTTGCAGTGAATCTGGTTATTGTTCACATTGTTTGTGTTATTACTTTCTGTATTCCCTGTTGCTCCTGCTGTGCCACCATTCTGAGAATTTGTCTTCTCTCCTGGTTTCACAATATAGGGCTGAGCCACTTGCTGGAAGTGTTCCCGGTAGATGTGCTTTCGCACTACATTGTACAAAGGGTCCCTGTAGGTGCACTTCTTACAGTAGTACACCGCCTGTTCCACACTGTCCCCGGTCCTCTTCAGCACCCCGTCCTTCATCATGATCCCACCAACTCCCGCCACCATTCCACCAGGGCCCTGCCGAACAGTGTTGTTAGGCATGTGGAAAAGTTTGATGTGCGTTTCCAGAGTCTTTTTGTTACCATTGTAAGTGCAGTAGGGGCAGTTGAGCAGAATGTTGTTCTCAAAGTCCTCGCTGTGGACATTGCGGAAGTGGCTCTTGTATGCAGAGAAGTACTTGGATGAAAAGAGGCAGCCGGAGCAGCAGAAAGGTTTTGATCTGTAGTCCTGAAGAAACAAAGGTGGGAAAAAAAGCTTAAACTTTGCAAGGTCTTTGTCTGAGAGAATTAAAACTATTTTATTGCACCTTTATACATTTCTTCTGTTTTTGTGGTGTGAATAAAACTAATAATTCAAAACAATAGATTCAAATAGCAGTGTTGCAACAAACAGGATATTTATGAGAAGGTGCGTATCTGTGTGGTGTCACACACCTGGACTTTGGTATGTGATGGTTCCCACATGCACACATCTTCCCAGGTAGTGTGCTTTATATACACCTCTGGAGGAGTAAAGTCTTTATAGTCCTAAACAACAAGGAAATTAAGATTAATACTTGGTAATGATGAAACAAAGGCACAATCAGTCAGGAGAGTATTATTTGAAACATCACAAAGACACTCTTTGGACACATGAGATGTATAAATGGTGGAATTATTTCAGTTTTCTTGTTTTTGCCTGTTTATGCAGGAACACAAGCAAGGGTTTTCTGGATAACTGTAGGCACATTATTATTTTTTTTAATTTCTATTATTCAGAAATATTTCACAGGGTTGAACTGGTACCTCTGTTCAAAGCCTTCTACTGTCATCTGAGACACATGTTTATGTTAGGGCTGGAAAATGAGTCATTATTTTCACTTATGGTCACTTTATAATCTTATTGTGTAAAAAAACAAAAAAAAAACACCTAGATTCTGGCTCATAGTTCTCCTGTCTAAATGAATGGCAATTCAAATTTTACCAAAACCTGTCAAACATTAGGAACTATGACATAATTCAGATGAAACCCCATCTAAGCCCACCAAATCTGTATAATTCGTCATGTTTGGCCTCTACGAAATCCAGAGAACTGGATGCTGAATTATGTAAAATCTTTGGTTTCTGCTTTTAAGCCAGAGGAGCATCTTTTTCCTACATTAAGTGAGATATAACAGAATGCAGACGTGGTGTCGATGAGGGTGATCACATTATACTGTACGCGTTATATTATGAGTCCTGTTCATCATACATTCTCTAGATTTATGCAGCAATGCCAGCCACCCTACTGCTGAACCCTTACTTCCTGCAGGGAGCCAAATGGAAGAGCAATCTCAACTCCTAAACTGACCTTATTATTAAACCAAAACAAATTTCCCATATTTATACCAGTGATACATGTACCAAACAAGAACCATTCTTAAAACCTCAGCAAGAGATGAAAATGATGCTGGGAATATGAATTTGAAGACAATCAAAGTCATATTTGTCAATCTCGAGGAAACTCCGGAGAATGCACACACTGTCTTCTTAAGGCAAAGCTATCAACAACACAAAAGGTACAGTAGAATGTGCGGTCATCATTATAAAACCAATGTCTGTGCACGCTCACCTCTAGGTGATCTCTACAGAACTCCAAGCCGATGTCTCCCAGGACCTTCTTGACATTTCTCCTCGCTTTCCGCAGACTGCCCAGGTTATTGACCGGGAGCTGGAACATTCTGCCCACCTGAATAGAAAAGACACATTACAGCATGTTATCTGCAGGTGTAGGGTCAAATTTGGACAGGTGTCTGTTAACGAAACCCCAAGTCAGGAAATGATCAGTTCGCCGAAAAGGGCCTTTTACTTGACTTAACTTCCCTAGGATAACAGCTACAAAGGAAAGCCTTGACCAAAAGCCCTTTCAGACATGAAATACGCAACACTGATGACTTCAGCTATGGCTTTTTGGCATTTAGTCATAGTTGTCTGTTACGTACATGTTTGTTATGGCCTTATTCAGACATGACTACAGATGTGACAAGTCCAGTCTGAGGAACAGTTTGATTATCAGACACCAAAACACTTCACAAAGCTTTGTAAATACTCACAGACAGGATTTTACAACTCTGTACAGTTATCACAGTGACAACTATTTTACGTTTCATCGTGACGAAAAGTAGAAATACTGTGTTTGTGTTACAAAAGTAATCTACCAGAAATATGACTGGCCAACACAGCGTGTTGCTGGATAACATTGTGGCAAAAGTTGTGCCAGGTTCAACTTTTCTTGCCGTATGACCCTATGTTGTTTTGCCTGAGCCTTCTGCATTAGTACCCCTGCTGCGCTGATAGTAGGCCAGCATGCACAATACCAGGTCCTTGAACCTGAAGCAGCTAAACTGAATTCTATATAATTTACCTGCACTTTTCCTCCTGTGACATGTCGAAGTGTAGCCTGTCAAAAAGGTCTACTAGCAAAGCTTCAGTTCCCTTACAGAGAGTTCAATAGGCTGATGAGACTTCAGTGTATGGTGACGCCATAGACATTCCTGCCAATGGTTTCACACTATTCCACTGACTGACTGGTGGTGGTAATGCAACAAGATACACAGCAATGCGCCATCAAAGGCAGAGTAGAAGGAGACTGCTAGCTTGTAAATATGGACGTAAACAATGCAGGTTTCATATTATTAAAAAAAAATATATCGCTTTGCCAATGTTTTGGTTAGCATTCGTTGGATACACACAATGCGTTTTGGTGAGAAACAACTTTTAACTCCAGGTCATCTTTAACTATAAAGTTGCAAGCCAGTGCTCAATGGTTTGTTATTTATGATAAACAGTTTAGTTTTTACATTGCGCGCCCGCTGTGTACTAAGGCTATAAAAGCTAAAATTATTTTAGTTTTGATTTGACCTAGGCAAACCTCACATAGCTGCCTGGAGTAGAAAGAAAGTTTGCCAACACAAAGACGGACCCACTGGTTCCACACAAAATATAGCTAAGACACCATCCATCCATCCATTATGTTATTATCACCAACAACAAATTTAGCATGAGTAAAGGCACCTTTTGCCAGGGGAAGTAAGGCCTGTCTAATTCACTACTGTCCAAAGTAGCTGGTTGAATGTCTCTATTCAAATCCAAGCTCCATATAGTGAGGTCAAAGGTCACTGATGCGTGATGACATAAAGGCAGCTCAGTGACAACAAACAGCACAGTCCCAAACAATTCCTGTGAACACCTCAGCTTATTTCCCTTCTAGAAAACACAAAACAGAGAGGGGGAACTGAGTGTGTGTGTGTTTCCACCAGCTGTTGGCCTAGTGAAGAGCCTAGACAACCAGAGACATTTCTGTCGATCCACACGTCTGTCTCACTGTCTTGCCTGTCTGTCTTCCATTCAGAAGTGCAAGGGCTAGAGTGGGTGAAAGAGACACACACCCTTGCCCACTTCCCCTCTCCGTCTCTCTTTCCTGTTTCTTTCCCATGACTTGTAGATGGCGCTAGAGAGGAGCTCCATTATGTAAGCTTCCCTATACTCTGCCTGCCCCCTTTTTCTCCCTGCCTCGCAATACCATCACAGAATGGCGCCTCCTATTGAGCCAGCAGCAGCCTCTACAATATGTCTGCAGTGGAGGGGGAGGGGAGAGGAGGGAGGAGAGGAGAGGAGGGAGGGAGGGAGGGTTGTTGGAAGGGAGGGAGGGAGGGAGGGACAGAAGGAGCTAGAGAGATCAGCGCAGGGGGGAGGGGGAGTGTGAGAGAGGATGAGGTGGGGTGGGGTGGGGGTGAGGGAGCTGGGAGGAAGAGGAGGGAGAGAGGGGAGGGTATAAGGAGTGTGAGGGGAGAGATGAGAGGAAAAAGGAGAGAGGACAGAGAGTGAGCGCCGGAAGAGGAGGGGGGAGGGGGGGGGGCAGGGAGGTCGGACAGACAGGCTCAGAGGAGAGGGAAGGGAGGGAGGGTGGGTGAGGGAAGGAGGGGAAGAGGCGTGGGGGTGGGGGGGACGGGAAGAGGGTGAGAGAAAGATGGATAGGCACAGAGGGGAGGGGGGTGGGAGGAAGAAAAGGAGAGAGGAAAAAAAGCCGAGGAGAGGCTGAGTAGGAGGGAAGGGAGGGAGAGAAGGAAGAGAAGAGGTGATAGGAGACTGCTCTGCTGAGGGCTGCTGGCAGAAAACAGGTTCCCCCCTTTTACTGTGTGATGAAAAAGAAAAAACAAGGAGGCCTACAAACCTTCAACCACAGATTTCCTCACACTCAGTCCTTCACTGGGCCATGATCACCTATGTTCTGGTTGACTGCTGCTGTGCATACTTCTCCTTCAATGTATAGATGTTTACTGAGGGGAGAAGCTTCTGGTAACATCCATATAATATCACACCAATACCAATAAAAGTTTGGGATGCTTAAAAATGCACTGGGGTTAGTTGTATCAATAGGCTCAACATGCGTCTGTAGCCCTTGGCAATAACGCTGGAGTGCTGTCTGTACATGAGGTGTGTGGTTGATGGCAGTGACCATGATCATGATCTGACACTTGTCCTGACCAAGTGACAGGCCTCCTCCCCCTGGATCAAACACGAGGTAGGAGTGCATCACAACCCTGGTGTCACCTGGCTGATCATACTCTGATCACCTTTGTGGGTTTGCTTCAAAGGAAAATGCCACAATCATTCTGTGGTTGGGAATAAGTATGGTGTGTCCCCAAGACAAACCTCTCTGTACAGTAATGTAGCTACACTCTCAATATTCATTGCATTTCTCGCATTGAAAACGTGCACTCGCAACATCTGTAGTGCTGGCTTTAGCTGTGGACATAACAACCAAGTCGTGCGGTGCAGTTACATTAGTGTCAGTGAATCTAATCTCTGATCAACATCTGGCAGGATACAGATCGATAGCTTTGGCAGGGAGCTGCTGCCACTGACAAAGAATGGGGACACACCGCGCTAAGTTAGCATGCTAAGCTAGCCAACTCGCACCAACAACATGGGCTGTTCAAAAACTAATGCTGCCATTTCTGTCCTTAATTTACAGCAAAGGATATTCGCCAGCATTTTACCGGGGCTGTTATAAACAAACCTATCGGAGAAGTCATTCAACTTTAGGTTGCATTGGACCTCCCTTACTAACGTTACAGCCAAGTTACCTTAGCTGGAGTTCACCACCACCCATCGCATCACCGCAGGTAGCCACGGCTAACTATCTCGCTTTGACGGTTATGTCCAACGTTATGACAGACAAGTTTACCTGCTTTCACATCCAGTGCTCCCGTCTGAGTGAAATGTGTCACCTCAGGATGACTGAGGCGATGTATAGACACTTTCACTTTTTTCAGATAATATCCTTTCAGGTGACCGTTAGCTTCGTGGGGGAGAAGCAGCCACCCGTCCGTCGGTCTACCTTCCAAACCCGACTCTCCCTCGCCGACAAGGGCTATCCTCTTCCCTCTGGTCGGCAAACGGGAACAGAAAGCCTCCGAGCCTCATTAGACAATTAAAACCTCCATTCCGTGGAGTGGTGAGGGCGGACAAGTCCTATTGTTGGGAACAACTACCGGCGTACCCACTCTTTCAAATAAATTGCCTAAAGTCTGTTTATGCTTGCCTGTCAGTCGATAACGTTTTGCCCATTCTGTTCTCTGACAGACAATACACATCCAGCCTAGAAACTGCCCTATCCAAAATGGCGCAAATAAAAGGGGCGGAAGTGACATCTACTTGATTAGCATAAATAATCTCATTGTGAGAACCTCGCGAGCCCGGCTCATTAAAACTCTTGATTGGTCTGTCAATCAATTTGGCCAATTAAGCAAATGTATCCTCAAAACATACTCACCTCGTCCCTCAACAACTGCTGCGGGCCTTTGGTTTCTGTGTTCCGAGTCTGTGGGGTAAACAACCCGGCGCAGTAGTTGCGGGATCTGGCCGACAGCAGGCGTCCTTCTGGAGTGGGCCTCTCCGATTTAGGCGCATGCGCATTATGGCTACATCTGGCGCCCCCCTCCCTCCCTCCCTTGCGGAGGTTCGGATGTACACAGTGCCTCAGCACGCAGCTGGAGTGGCATCAACGGTTGGGCCAACGGCAGGTGGCGCTGTACTGTGTTAGTAACTGCCCAATTCTACCAAACTGACCGGGACTACTTTCCTGTACGGTGCCTGGCGAAGGGCACCCCCAACAACAGCACTGTATAGCAGCACTTAATCCAGTGTGACACTGCATGTAAATGGTTAAAATGATGGTAAAAGTTCTCCATCAGCTGGGGTTCATCTCCTCCCATCATCATAACCAGCTAAGTGTTATTTTTTTAAGGCTTCAATAGTACCTGAGTGACTCTGAGTTTGCTATGTGGTAATTTGATTAAACATGTTCATTTAGGAATATGCAACACATAACTTGATTTCTTCAAGACAGGGCCTCAAGATCACATAACAAAGCAGGACCCACCTTAAAGCGTCAGACACAAACCAGTACAAAACACAATAAGCCTGGAGCTTTCAGGGCCCCTGGAGGTCTGGGGCCCGGGGCAGTTGCCCACTTGGTAATCCCGCCTTGCACATGACACTTTGATTGGCGTGAGGAGAAAAGTGGGATGTTACATGTCTTTACTATCTTTTTAAAATTCATTCATCCTGCTGTGACCACTGGATGACATTTCCATTAAGAGAGATGTACAAGCTGGTACCTGTTGACTGCTACTGCCTCTGCGCAGAGGACACCATGTGCCAGGGAAGACCATGAGGTGTGGTTGAAAGTAGAAGCAGAAGCTAGTAAATTTTATTTGAGTCAAACTACTGGTGAAGAATGAACTTTTAGGCTCAACTAAACATCTTGCTTTGTTGTTAGGTATGCCTCTGGTGAGCTGGGACCTTTGGATTTCATTTTAATGGTTTACATGAGTGGCAGACATTAAGTGGTGAGAAGCTAATCGATCTCCGTAACCCATTTCAGGTTTTGACTCATTGTAAACAAAAAGAGCACAATCAGAAAAAAAACAGAGCCAAACAATACAAACTGTTTAATTGAATACAAACAATCGCAGGTGTAGCAGTTAACGTGAACTTAAAACCCATCTGACAGTCATGTTGATGCAGAGTTCAGTCAGCTGTCTGGATTGGGAATGATGAAACAACTGTGCTTTGTTCAAAATTCATTAAAGAGGATGCTGGGAATGTAAAGCACTACGTTCCTTCAGTATTCCGGACGGCTACTGACAGGAAATTATTTTACATTTACTGCTAACAGGGGAGAGAGACGTCTCCCTTGTCATTTGCCATCATGTCACTGTCTGACCATAGGCAAGTGGCAAGTTTTTCCCCCATTAAAATTCAGATACAACTACTGTACTAAAGACAGCGACATACTATAGGACTGATGTCCAAACTGAGAACATCACTGATCATGTTGTGGCGAAGAGAGTGACCAGTCCTTTCACGAATGACACAATCTCATTCCCTCCAAGTTTGGACTCTCCATAAACTCGATCCACAAAGGAAATGGGTACCTGTTGTTTGGAAGAAGAAGAAGAAGAAGAAAAAGAAGAAGATAGAATTATTTTTCAGTTCATGGATGCAGGGTCACAGTTCTGGCGTTGGCTTCCGATTCAGAGTTCAAAGGGAAACTTATATTTTACATTATACCAGGTCTTTCTGCGCTAGACCTGGCCTCACAAATCTGAAACTGGCAGTGCACTAGTTGATCTAGTCCAGGTTTGATTAAGTCTAACTATAGTGTTTTTTGGTCTAATGTTGTCTTGATGCAAAAATAAACAGTGAAATTACCCTTTTTTGTTTTTATAAATAGAATATAGGTTTCACAAATTTGAACCTGGGTTTTAAACAGTATCTGGAGTTCACTTATTAATCTAGTCCACATTTGACAAGTCTAAGAATAGTGGTTTGTGAGCTAGACCTGGTCTAATGTGGTCTGGATGCAGAAATAGCACTGAAGGCTGCAGAAAAAGCCGTGAAATCGCCCTTTTTTCTGTTTTCACAAATCAGAACTTGGGTTGTAAACAGTATCTGGAGTTTACGTGTTAATCTAGTCCAGACTTGACAAATCTAAGAATAGTGGCGTTTGAGCTAGACCTGGACTAATGTGGTCCAGATGCAGAAAAATAAGTAAAATTGTCCCTTTGTTCTGTTTTTACAAATAAAATAAATGTTTCACAAATCTGAACAAATATTTTAAACAGTCTCTCAAGTGTATGTCTTAATCTAGTCCAGATTTGAGTCTTAAGTGTTACTCTAGCCTGGTCTAATGTGGTCTGGATGCGGAAAAAGCACTTGAAAGTGGGTTTAAACAGTGTTAACTGTCTTTAATGTGATTTCTAATACTTTTTCACACCTATAGGTGGCGTAAAAAATGAGAATTTAGAGAAATATCATCATTTATGTTTCCTCCAAATCAGAAGCTGCAAACCAGAAGCCAACTTCAATGTCACTGCAGGGTCCACATCATGGAAAAAATTATTTATCTGAAAACCTTTGTGCACTCTGTAAACAATCTGCCCAAAAAAACAAACAAAATAAATACATGAATGAATGAATTAGGGCCTTACTTCTCCGATTGTGTAGCTGAGCTGTCTGGCACGGACGATCATTTCCATCTGAAAGACGTACCCTTTGGACACGCATCGCTCAACCAGGCTCTCCAACACCTTCTTCTTGTACAGCCTGACATCAGTGAGAAAAAACAGCGGGAGTGTGAGAAAACACAGCCCCAGCGCACGTACAACTCAAAAGTCGGCTGCATTTATTTCGCAACACTCGCACCACTTACCTGAAGCTCCCTGTGAGGTCTGAAGCACCGGGTCTCAACAACACTTGGGTCAAAAAGTTGGCCCCCCGACTGGGAACAAGACGAGACAGGAGAAAGAAAAGAAAATCAAACTCCAGGCTCTTGCCTGCTGTAGTCAGGGTCAATGCAAGACGGGTGAGTGGAAATTGAAGATGTTGTAGTTACCTGATGAGTTTTCTGCGCAGGTCCCAGCCGTATACACCTCCGTTCCCTTGGTAACGAGTACCAGACACCAGGTCGTAATCGCCTTCCTTCTGCTTTCTGACATACAAGACAAAACAGTCTTAACTAAAGGATATATGCACAATTTCTCTTCCAACTGTCATTTGTGGTAGAGTAACTAAATACTTTTGTTTTAATTTTCTATATACAGATTTAAATATAGTCGAAAAAACAAAATCACGTCATAGGAAATGGAAATTTATAGACACTTACTGAATGAATTCGGGGATAAATTTGGGCTGAAATAAAAAATGACAAAGAACGATCATATATCATGCTGTCCAAAATTAAATATCACTCACAGAACCTGTTCTATTTCACATAATACTGCCATTACATAAAGGAGTCATTTAAACTTTAGGGATGATAGAGAGGAGAGAGCTGACAAAGAAAACAGATCAGGTGAACTCAGATCCAATGCTACCTCTAATGCAATTCAGGAACCAGTTATAGAATCAGCTAGAGCTAAAATGTTTGCAACTACTTTGATAATCAATAAATCACTTTAGTCCATTTTTATGACAAAATGCAATATCTGGTTCCTGCTTCTCGAACGTGAGGATTTGCTTCACCTGAATATCTTTAGGTTTTAGACTGTTTTGGACAAAAACAAGCAATTTGAAGACGACACACCGGGCTTTAGGAAATTGTGATTGTGAGAAATTGTAGATTTTTCACTATTTTCTTACATTTTATAGACCAACCGATTAACTGACTAATCAAAACCGGCAGACTAATCAATAAACTGTTAGTTAAAGCCCTAGAATCAGCTCCATTTGAACCAACTGTACACACCCACACACATACACAATGAAACAAGCTCCACTCACATGATGGGAAAGATCTGCGTCCATTATGATGACGAAGTTCCCAGTAGCGTGCTTCATGCCGTGGATATAGGCAGTGCCTTTGAAAGGAAACAGGAGCTCATCAGTTGTTGGCAAGGTTCCCAGAACAAATACACCAATTTTTACCCAGTTTCGAACTTACCTAGGCCTAATTTTGACGCTCTTGGTCGTAGAAGCTGAACCACAGAAAAGAGAGATTAAGAGTCTGCATAAAGATCCCATGCTCCATTCATTTACTATAGAACCAACTGTTACATAGGCATTTTAGATAGCTTAACATTGTAAATCACACCCAAACAATCAGTTGTTGTCTCTATGAAGACGTTACAGCATTAATACAGAATTAATACATACCATTTTAAGAAATGCATTATTTGGTTCTTCTCAAAGGAGATGCCTGCTAAGTGAGCGGGGCGGGGATTAGTACGGATTCTTAACTTACTATCTTATCCTCTCCATAAATTTTCTGCAACTGCTCTGCCACCTCCAGTGTCCCATCTGGGCTTCCGTCGTCAATGACAACGATCTCGTAGTTATATCCACTGTAAATACGACAAATTAAACTGCAGGTTGTAATTTGGTTGGGTCAGTTTTGTATCTCTAACACACACACACACACACACACACACACACACACACACACACACAAAGTTGACAAGTACATTAACGTAAGCGGTAACGTTGCAAAAGCCGTTTCTACCGTAGCCTTGGCACAATAAATATTGGAAGCTAACGTTAAGAGTCTTGTCACTTTCTCACTCTGCTTTAGTGACAGCTCAGCACTGACTGGCATTACCACAGCAGTTAGCTAGCATTAGCCGAGCAGCTTTGCTGGCCCCCCCGGAACTCACCTTTCCCCGAAATATTTCACCAAGAGCCACACTATCAAAGGTAGGTTTTCCCTTTCGTTGTATGTAGGTAATAGTACTGAGTATTTGTCCCCATTGTCCCGGTTTCGGGGCGAAGTTTTTCGGCTTGCCATGGCGACGTGAATCTACTGTAACCACACTGTGTAAAGTTGAAAAACGGGCCATACAACATCCTGTTTATTATTTTCAAAATAAATTTAGTATCGGCACAAAGGCAGTATCATAATTACATTTTTAAATAGCCATATTCCGACTGTTTACATCAGCTATACTGAAACATTACGGGGAAATCATGGAAACTTTGAAACATATAGCAAAGGTAGCCCCAGTTTGTTCCTTTAGTATTAATACGTTATAGTGCATAACATAGTGTATAGCATATTAGCATCACCTTACAACCATAATAGAAAACGTTGCTCAGTGATATCCTCACAAGTTCATTACAACTAACGCTAGGCTATTTGTTGTTATGTAGTCACTTACTTTCCTCCTATGATTCTAGCATAGGCTATAATCCACCTTCCCCAGAGCAGTGACTAAACATGGTTCGCCTTTATTTTGAAAAACTAACTACCATTTCTGACAAAACCGGAAAGTGACTGTACCAATGAGGCTAATGATAAAGCCGCGGGTTTACAGGTTGGAACTTCCATTGTGCTCTTCAAAATAGACACCACTGGAAACAATTCTATCTTCACTACGGTTCCGACAAAGGACTATGACATTAGCCTTCCACAGGGAGGTTGGAGGTCAGTTTTAAGCTCAGAACAGCAACACCCACAGCTTGCATAGATTCAGTGTCTTGCATAAAGGACACTTTAGCAGAAGACAAGCTTGCTGTCATAGTCCTCCAGCAGGAATATCATTTCACTACACTACACTAACCCTGTCACTCGAGTCATTTTCGAAAAAAATAAAATAAAATAAAATAAAAACCCATCACACTTCATTAGACACATATTAATGGAATTTTATTAACAATATAAAAAACATACATACAAAAAACCCAAACATCTCTCTCTGACACTCTTTCTGTCTTTCTCTCTCACACACACACACACATCATGTAATGTTTATCACCCAAACCCCAAGAAATCAGAAAATGTAAACAGGAATTTTCAATATGAATAGGTACAGTATAAAATATCATACATGAATAACTGTATACAGTAAATATAATAAACAATATACAAATGATCATACACATGACAACAGACATTCTCACAGTATCATTTATACCATGGAACAAAAAGAAGCTTTTACACCATGGATTATGCATTTTCATTATTCTTGAGGCAGTTAAGGTTAGAATGGCAAATGAAATAGGTAGAAATGTAACACAGATGGCTATTGATACAGTGCATGGATACATAAACATAGTAACAAAAGGTTTCAGTGCGAATAAGGTGTATAAGACACAAATTGACTGATGGGAAAATATGTTCCTTTATGATGCTATCTGTTCATCAAAACACTATTCTATATTTAAAAACTTCCTACTTATTCATTTCTCAGCCATTCTTTATGTCAAAGAACACTGTAACAAGAGGACAGAGAGAGATCCTTCCTGTATTGTTTCCTTTTCTCACACATAATGAAGCTTGTGAAGTGTCCGCATCAGTCAGTGGCAAGTTCCACACACCAAACCTCTTCAGTGGTGCTTTTTTAGCTCCATTCCCAGCCTGTCATTCAGCTTCAAAGGAACCATAGTCATTTCAAACAGGCACCAGTCACCTTACCATCGCTGCTGCCTGCTTGTGAATATCCACTCAAGGCTGGTAGCCATAATAAGGGTCTTCTGGATGAAGAGAGCACACACAAGAAAGAGTCAACACGTAAGACAACTTTCACACTTTATTTAGCAGTGTTGGCAAATTGTTGTAACAATAAATTAATGACAGAATATATAGCCACAAGTGGCAATTAAGTGGGATTATTTAAATAAAGAAAAAGCAGGCAGCTATTTTCAGCTAAAAAGCTTTGATAAACCAACCGTACACTATCAAACAGCAGACAGACACAGTTAGCAACTAGCTGGTGAACATAGTGGAACATTTAACAGCTAAAGAGCCCCATATTTCCCTCAGGAGGAGAAAAAAAAGAGAGAGCTAAACGCAGAGTGAATATTGGACTTACATTCATCTGCTGGACACAAACACCACTCCAACGAATGTTAATGTTGCTCTGTGTCTGCTGGATTTGTAATTAGGCAACTGTCTGATAACACGTTCACCATTATAACACATTATAAGGTGATAATATATCAATGTTGCATTTACAGCTTATTGTGCTGCCTCAAACCAAAAAAAATATTATCCGTAAGGTAGAGAAAAAAAAGTAAATCTAAAAGTAATGGTTTGTTATGGAAAATGGACAGCATGTGTAAGATGCCTGAGGTAGATGTTGAGTAATTTACCCATATGGAGATATGACAAGACCTGTGAAACTGTGAAATTCTTTACTGTTACTGAACTTTAATGCTGTCACAACCACATTATCAAGAAGAAATAATAATAATTAAAGAAATCTTGCTTCTATTGTATAACCATTCCAATTTCCTCATAGAAACTGGATTATATATAATATATATAAATTATTATTAATTTATCTGGAACTCAACCTATATCATTATTTTTTACCCATCCACTGCTAATAGTGTGAGTTGCCTCTGGTAGACCTGGATCATCAGATCTTAATATTCCCAGGCTGTGTGTCATTTGGGTTAGAGGACCTTTCCTAGTAGCTGACCTGTTTGCTGGGGCACTCTGTGGCAGCCTCCACTGCTGTCACACACACCCGGTGGTCCAACCTCGCCTGGCTGTCCAGGAGGTCCGGGGATCCCTGGGGGTCCTGGCTTACCATCATCTCCTTTGGAACCTGGGATTCCCAGCTTGGACTCACCTGGAGGACCTGCAGACACGCATAACACACATGCATCATAACCGGACACCAGTACAGGTTTGTGTGCTGGTGATTCATTGGACAGTTTATGTATTATATGATACAGTGATATATGAAACACATGACTCATAGAGAGGTACCTGCGAATCCTTTTACCCCTGTGGGCCCCTCCACATTGGTCCCTGCATCACCTTTAGCCCCTGGCATACCTCTCCTTCCTGTAGAGAAGAAAGAGACAAATAAGTAGAATCAATAGCTTATAATATTATCACTCTGGACCCTAAAAATCAGAAAAAGGTGACAAATTCATAAGCTATACATGCTAAGACTTGTGTGCAACAGTTGCTTGACAAACATGAGAATTTGGTTTTCATTTCAACAAACCATCTACTAGATGGAGTCTTACCCTGTTCTCCTGGATATCCAGCCCTGCCAAGTCTCCCCCTTGGGCCGACATGCCCCTGTGTGCCCCTGGCGCCTGGCGGGCCGTTGGGCCCTGGTATACCAGGTTCCCCTGGCGACCCCACCGGCTCCTCAATAGGAGCTGGCTTACGACTTATCTCGTTAATGAACATGTCAAGCTTCAACACCTCCTCTGAAAAACACACACAACTCTGGATAAAGTATGCACAGGAGAATACGTTTGCATGGGGACCTTTTTTAAGTTATAATGAGTGAGTTAAATATGCAGATAGTTTTTTACATGCTTGCTAACACAGTCCTTACTATGCACTAGTTGCTCACAGGCCTGTGTGACCAGCTGGTAAATGATGGCCATAGACTGAGGTTCCCCCTGTAAAACATGAGCAGATTCACCAACCGTGGTTTAAAAGAGAGACAAAGTATTATTTTGAAATTACACTTTTATACATCCAGTAAAAAGCAATAACAATATAACTTATTTTAACATTATGTCAGTATTACCTTCTCTCCTCGTTCCCCTTTATTCCCTGGCAGACCCTGTGAAGCAAAAGATACATGAGCATAAAGATAAATAACTAGTGCATTTGGCCTGCTTCTCCCTGCGCCCCCTAAACTTTATCTCTAACCTCTTCACCTCTCCCACTCTCCTCATACATTGAGCGTGACACACAGGATGTTGGTGTGTGTGAAAGAGGAGGACAACATCTGATAATATACACAAACCTCATTGTGGATGATCCCTTTTCCAAGAGTCCAGCTTCAAAAGCACTCCTTGGTTTTGTTCCATAATAATTTGGTCACTTTATTTGGTGAAGGCACACCCTTAAAAAACCTCTCTAAAATTACACAAACCCCTTCATTCATGTTTTGTGAATGTTTTAGTCTTCCCTCTTTCATTACATGTTTTTCAACCAGCTGACATGTGATCACACAGATAGAAAAGCTTTATTCAGATTATGGCATTAGACAGAATAAAGATTAGTGAGTGATTCTTACAAACATCTGTCATCCAGAACAGTTAGTAGCCTATAGTGATGGATGTCATTTATAATAACAGTTTTGGTAAAACTACTCTTAAATTTATATCTGGTACGACATACATGATATGTCTAAATTTGAGTATAGGAACATCAGTTAAAAGAGGTGTAACATTAAGGTTTGGACAGCCTTTGTCCAGTCTTCGCTCTGGCCCTTTTCCACTACAACTTCTCAAGCCTGTGTCGAACCAGGCCGCCCGACACTTAACCATCTACAGCAGAGACCCAGAGTCTCTCACTCTCTCTTCTGTGTGAGCCCGACTCCTTCAGCTCACCCCTCCACGTGCTGTGGTAAGCGACCTATACAATCACCATCTGACTGGTGTGGGATCGCCAACGCTACCTCAACGACACGCGGCGTTTGACATACACAAGCTGCACCTACCAGCAACATCTGGCTGAAGACTTTGCGTGCCAGAATGTTGAACACCGCTGTTTGCGACCTACTGAGAGCTCCCATGGACCGTCAAGCTCCATGCCTTCAGCTGACCTGCATGAAGGACCTGCCTGAGCCATGGACCGCGCATTGGTCCTGCCATCATCTATCACCACATGCTACCATAGGTACTGTCCATTCATCATGTATTAGAAATAGTGTAATTCGCCTCTCCAGGTATTAGCATCCCTAAACTGTCAGAGATATGTCACATATCATTAGATCTAACTTTATCATGTATTTCTGTGATCATGTATATTCTTGTCAATATCCCATATTTGACTGTGCATCACATTTTATCTTCTCTTTGTGTTCATTATATGTTTAAATATTGCAAATAAATGACCATATATCTGAGAGTAGTTGTCATGACTCTTTTGTGTGTGTAAATCTTTTAATATTGGATTCTCTGAAGTTCCCGAAAACTAGAAGAGCGACTTTGTGTCTGGAAATACAGCTCATATTCCTGACCCATGTTCACTGTGAATACTATGTTCACTACATAACCAAATGTGAAGACAGATACGACTAACGGTCTTACCGTAGGTCCCACAGGTCCTGAGGGGCCCCTTTCCCCTAGAGGCCCTGGGTGTCCTGGCATTCCTTGGAAACCCTGTACAATACAAACAAATGGATGGGTGGAACAGCAGACAAATGACAAAACAGGACAGGACCACCACCGAGCACCCCCGTCTCCACAGGTGGCTGAGGTAGGCTATATTTATTTGTTGCAACTTTTTATTTTTCTGTCGCCCAGTCTACACCCAGTCTCTCTCAGTCACCCAAGATGTCTTGGGAAAACATCCTGAATGATTTGTTAAATAATATTTTGTGTAGTATCCCATAGGGTTTTTCCTGTTGTAGTAGGAATGCTTGAACAGGAATTAGATAGCCTCTCCAGCACAAACTAAAAAACTCAAGTTCAAATGCAGTTTTCTATCAACAGCAGCACTCTGCTGGGGGGAAATAATAAATGCATTTTTTGCTATTGACACTATTACAAATGGGGATCATAATATAGACTTCACACCAAGGCAGTAACTTTTTATGACTTTCCATGATTCATTCCATTAAGAACAAATTTACTACCTAAAAAAGCCCCACTAGCAGGTTAGTACACCAGACAATGCAAAAGTGATTTTGACAAAATGGTGCTAAATGCAAAGTTTATTGTTGTGTGGATCTACAGTGACATTGCTTAAAAGTGTTTATTTCATGGCAATCTGCATCTCACTCTAGAAATCTTGTTAACAAATTTGACACTTTGGCCTGAGAGGGGTGCTAGAGGAAAGCTCAAAATGTGTTAAAATGGAATGGGTTCATTCTCAGTACGAGTACGTGTATCAGCCCATTAGATTTTAATATTGTGTGCGTGTGTGTAAGTGTAGATTTCATGGCCATTAAGATAGTTTATGAAATTCCATGTCATGGACCAAAATGCTGGTCAAGGTCAAATTTTAACCAAACGGTGGCACCAAAGTTGAAAATGCTCAAATTCTACACATAGTGGCTTTAAGATGAAATTCAATCTTACCCTGGGTCCAGTGATGCCCGGTGCACCGATGTTACCTTCGATGCCCCTAATGCCCTGTGAAACACAGTACAGAGAGATGAGGACAAATAAAGAGGGAGGGAGGGTCACTGCTTCAGTTCAGCTGTATGAAGAACAGCTGACATTTACTGTTGTGTATTAGCTGGGATGAAGCAGCTCACCTTGGGGCCTGCAATCCCCTCTTCTCCTTTTGGACCTGGAGGTCCTGGTAAACCCTGCAGGGAAAGACAACAGGGAGGTTGGAGAGAGAGCAATGAGAGGCAGGTGGATGGGTTTAGAGACAACGATATGGGGAAAAAGATGAAAAAGTAAGTGTTTTCTATTCTATTTCTGTATTTTGGTCACTCCACTATTTCAGTTTAATCTCACCTGGACTCCTGGTCGCCCAAGATCTCCCTTTTCCCCTCTTGCACCAGGTGGACCCTACAAATATGAAAACAGAAAACAATTACATTTTATACATCATACTGGATTCATAAGTCCTTAGAAAACAGTTTAGCAAGATATGAATCATGTTTACTACCACTATACACAGGCACAAATTTAAAGCTATTACCCACCACTTTGCCCTGCATGGTCATGCCTCGGGGCCCTGTGTTGCCCAGGGGTCCAAGACCTCCCTCAAATCCCGGCTTTCCTGGGGGACCCACCTCTCCCTGAAACACAGAGAAACTAACTTGAAGACATCAATGTGGTGCTCCAAGGCACGCCTTTAAATTAAACATGCACTGTAATGTGTAAACGCCCTGCAGGTTTTACATGTTGCCATCATGTCTGAAACAGAACTTCGTATATGTCACTCTGACGGTCTGCCTATTTAGGATGTAAAAACATCTCTGTAGATTTTCTTCTAGATTAGTGTGAATAAAAGCAGTCACATTGCCAGTTAAGGCACGTTTAAGATTGCACTGTTCTTATGGAGGATGTTTTTGCGCTTTGATGCCCTCGCTGAGGACATTATAAAAGTAAACAATTTCACACCTTGAACATTATAAGCAACTTCTTATGCTGTCTCGTCGTGTGTGCCAGATACCAAATATCACACAAGCACTGCAGTTCTATCTGTAAAGGCAATGTTTAAAAAGACGTTTTCTATCTCTCAGACACAGTTATGGAAAATGTTTGTGTGAAAACAATGACTTGATATTTTGTGTAATATTACACTGATAACTTAATGCATTCTATTGCTCTTGTCATGAATAGATCTGTGATTTATTTTAAGGATAAGAAGATATTCCTAGTTTGGATATGAGACTTGGTCTGATTATTGTCTATCTGATCTGTCTCCATTAACCCCCTTTTAGAACT
This sequence comes from Macquaria ambigua, assembly GCA_008360985.2. Taxonomy (NCBI): domain Eukaryota; kingdom Metazoa; phylum Chordata; class Actinopteri; order Centrarchiformes; family Percichthyidae; genus Macquaria; species Macquaria ambigua. Next base: position 67,037 of record VMKM01001719.1, on the reverse strand, counting down.
TTTTTTGTTGAGAAAAATCAAATAACTTTGCACTGCCCATCTGATCTTTTATAGAATTTTATTCCCTATTTCCTTTTTTCTATTTTCATTTATATTCAATGGATTTTGATATATATTTGTCTCATGTTTTATCAATTATTTATGTGATAAATCTCACATTGACATTCACAACTCAGTGCTGACGGTGTGCAGGAAATCAACTTTTTTTTTCATTCTCCTACCAGGTGTGCATTAGGAAACATGCATAGCTCTATTTTCCTGAAAGAGTGCGCAGACACGAGCAAAATCTCCAGGATAACCAGAATATTTTTGCTAAATAATAATAATAATAATATATATCTTTAAACAAACAATACAAAATAGGGTTTGGAGATTTGCTACTTGGTGTGCAGAAAAGCTCAGAACGTTGTGTTGGAAGATTTAATAAGTAATGAAGGTATCCACACTGTGCCAGCTGTGCGTACAGTATGCAGGATTTTGGAGAGGACTGAGAGTGCCTCTGCCAATGAGGTGGTTCTGAGCAGAAGGAAAAATAAGTGAACATGATCCAGTGAAAATGTGTAGGGTGTTTCTGCCGCTGCAATCTGCACGTATCAGTGCGTTTGCATTTATTTTTATCATTTATCTATAATGTCTTGCCATTGTGTGCACTGACGGCATCCTTCCCTCCCCAGCAGCAGCTCTGGGCCTTTAATCACAGGTCTACTCAACACTTATATTAACAGGTTGAGTCAGCTCTGGAATAGAGCCTTTTCACAGCAGACATTTTGACTTGTCAAAGCAGAGAGAGAGGGCTGGAACTCGCTCTCCTAAATGGAATGCAGCCATCATTCATGTTATAAATTCCACCTGTGATTTTCCTGCTTTGACAAGTCAAAATGTCTGCTGTGAAAAGGGCCATTGATTTAGAGATAACTGCAGGTGAAGATCGGTGTGTGCTGAGCTTTGCCGGTGTGGGCCGGGTACAGGTTTGCAAACTGGACCCATGCTGGAAAAAAACAAAGGACCTCACATTTGTGAACTTGTTTCAAAATATTTTCACTGACATGTTTTATTTATTTGCAGCTTAGGATGGATCATTTTGTGGTGTTACTGATTATATGGATATGTTTGCAGGCGCATAAGCCACAACTGCAAATATCTATAAACATGGCTGCAAGTCAGAAGTGACAAAACGGAAACTCATGAAATGACAGGAAAAAGCTAAAGTGGAGACTTTTGCTTATGATGAAAAAGCCCTGACAGATTTGATGGAGCTCAGGACTCACCAGGTTATACCAGATGATTTTACTGTTAAACTTGGAATCTGTAATAGCTTTCCAGTCTGATGTTAAGAAAAAACACAGAACATTATTTACTGTTAGATCCTGACCGGTTATGTCGCCTGTCGGGAAGATTAAATAATTAACGAAGCTGCTGCTGCTGTGCCATCCCTGTGTAAAATTGCAGCCCTTATCTGTGCAAACAGAAAAGTAAATTTTTTCCCCCTTGGATGAATAATAACTGTGTTTGCTTAGCGCTGGCTTTGCGCCTGCAGGAAAATAGAGCCCTTACTTAATGTGTGAAGACCAAAAAGCCCATATCCTGCTCTAGTTTCCGTATCCGAAAGGGGCTTAAACTTAAATCAAACTAAGCCTGAATAAATATTTTCATCTCACCTTTTGGCCTAGCTCTCCCTTGTCGCCTTTCTCACCACGAGGACCTGGCTTTCCCTGGGAAAAAGAAAAAAAAATTGAATGTCCACATGTTATCAAACAACTGGATCACAGAAAACAAAATGAGTCAGAGGGCACTCCAGGCCTAACTGAGGTCTCATGGTGACATACAGTTGGTCCAGGGGAACCGGGAGCTCCGGGGATGTCAGAGGAACAGGTACAGGTGTATGCTGGGGCGGGACAGCTCTCCTCATCTCTCTGACGCACACAGACATTAACAAAAAAAAAACATTAAGTCAGCCCTTAAAGCCACCAGTAACTTTAAAATATCAACTGCTGAATGACTGCTTTGGTTTGTTCCACAATGGACTGTCAAGAGGTAAGTAATGGAAACCTTCAAAGTAAGCACTTGTAACTATTGGTTCAAACACAGTATCAACTCACAATATGTGAGTACCACAGTAGAGCTAAATGTAAATAATAACAGACTGACCACTCCAGGCAGGTCACAGCAGGTATCGTCTGAAGCCCACGTGGTGTTACAGACGATCTCAAAGGACTGCAGCTGGAACTGGAAACAATGAAGAGCACAGGATACAGGTTGAGCTCAGGACACAGGAAGAGACTACCAGTTTTTCTTGGATATGTTCAGGGTGTGTAATTTATTGACAGGACAGACTGGACCTGGATTAAAATCAAATAAAGAAAATACAGTAGCATAGAAAAAAAAAGTACCGGTGCAGATCCACTATTGGGTCCTCTGGTCTTCACCAGTTTTCCCAGCATCTCAAAGCCGTCGGTCGGTAGGTTGCCCAGAGGGCGGGCAGGCCTCTCACCCACATGCTGGCAGTCCACAGACAGGGACACACTCACCTGGCTGACAGACAGGTGAACCTGCCAATCACAGAAGAAACAGGACTGATCAAATGGAACAAAAAGTGACAAAAATGCCAACAAATCCCAGATTATTTTGTCATATTAGCCCCCCCAAACCACCCTGACTCCTATCATTATTATTCTTCAGCTTACTCAGATTTGGGTGATAATCGTGCTCTAAGTACAGTTCCCATAATTTGGGGGCTTTGGGGGATGTAAACAAGAAGTGTAATGTTGCCATGGAGTCAGCTCACTGTGGGCTACAGCTTGAGCCCCATTTCTTTAGCCTGTATTTGTTTATATTTTGGCAAATTGGCCCCATTAAAAGTATGCAGAATTAGCTATTAGCAGTTCCTTTTTGCATTGTACCCATGGATGTACAGACAACTATCACCGGAATACTTTGATACTGAAGAAAACTGAAAAACGCCATGATTCTCAAGCAAGTTCTTAAGTTATAATGAGCATCTTTTTTTCCATGATTTCTAAGCGGATTTATGGATTTTTTATTCACAATGGACATCAGTGATATGTGAGTAATTATAACTCTAAGAAACGGTACGGATTTTGATGCAAATTCTGGAAATCAGGCGCTGTAAAGTGCCTTCATTGTCTCCATTAGCTGCCGCTGCTGCAGCTCCGACTGCTGACTGTGTTGTTAAATAGGCCAAACTACAATAGCTAACTTCCTGTTGTTTTCAGCGGCATGCACCTGTCCCTTTCACCTTTGCCTCATGTCTCTCCCTCCACGCGCCTTTTTAAGCCAAAAGAAATTCGATAAATAGGTTTTATTCTGAAGTGTGTGAGTAGGAGCAAGTGACGGATTTCTACTTTTACATATCCAGAATTCACATATACATTTTAGAATATAATCCAATATTAACCAGTATATCACTTTCTCTTACTTTGCTGTTCCAGGTCTCTTATGTGTATTTTCCTCATCATCTTGTGACAGCTGCTACAGACCTGAGATTATACTGTATGTGGAGTCTATTTCAAACCACCTCTTTCACCTTTCCATCATGCTCTTTCCTATTATTGCATGTCTTGACATTTCTGTTTTATTAGGGTACACAAAGATGAATGAATGACGAGGTAGACAGATGGAAAGGATATTCTACCTGATGTGAAAACAACATCAAATGTTTCATTTTCTGCTCAGTGACAGTGAAGCTTTTATTGTCCTCTAAGACTTGCTCAGTGTGTATTATCTCACCTTGTGAAAACTGCCATAGAACAGCCTGTGGACCTGTGGCTGATCAAAGGTCAGTTCCTGCACTTCTCCCCTGTAGTCCAGACTGAAGTACACCAGATGCTTGGTAGTAGCTGTGGAAAGCACAAAAATAGATGAAGATATTCAGTGATTAACTGTGTGTCCACTGGGCTCTACAGATGGCAATGTCTGCTGCAAAGTGTTTGATCTGGCTGTAAGAAAAAGGCATAGCCTCTAGCGGGGTTTTCACACTACTGACTCTTTCTTTTAATTAGTTCTTGAAAACTGCTGTGAAACACTGTCAGTTGGCATTTCAGTAATCTCCAGGGACAGTGAGAGATCCGATCTCAGGTACGCATAAATCCTTACAGAGAGGGGCAGAGAAAAAGTTTTGAGGCCAAACCAACTGGGGCGAGATAACAGTGGACAGCATCAAAATTCAGCTAAATCTTTACTTTTTAAAGGATAACACTATATTTTTCTTGTTGTTACCAAATCTCATGATAAGACCCAAACCAACAATGAACTGATCCTACTAACTAACAAGTATTGTGTATCACAGCCTGATATATCTTCTTCCTCTGTGCCATAGAGCTCTTGTCCAAAAACTATTAAAAACGCATCAACGAGCCACACTGTTGCACTGGGTGACATGTTCCTTCATCACCATGAACACACACACTGTAGTTTCTCGATCCCACCAACACCGTCCTGCTGCCCCAAATATTCACTAGCACTGAAACTAGCTGTCACTAACGAATATTTTCATTACCGATTGCTGTGCTGATTATTTTCTCAACTAACTAGTCCATAAAATGTTTAAAATAATAGTGAAAAAGGCCCATCCAAATGTCCTCAAGCTCAAGTTGACGTCTTTAAATGTCCTGTTTTGTCTGACCAACAGTCCAAAACCCAAAGATATTTAGCTTATTATAACAGAAGACAAAGAAAAGCAGCAAATCCTTAAAATTGGGAAGCTGGAATTAGGGAACGTTTGGTAATCTTGCTAGAAAAAAAAAAGTATTATACTAATCATTTCAGAATAAAAAATAGGTCTCTAAGAAGATGTTATAATAAGATCTTATGACTGAGACTAAAGGGGATTGTGAAGTTGCTTGCAGTTTGGGAGATGGAGAGATGCAGAAATGTTCCTCACGGTCGAGCACCACCCCCATCTTGGGCTGGAAGTCATTGTCAGTGAGCTGCCAGAGGGCGAAGGGCTCCCTGGGTGTATCCTGCAACATGCGGAAGGCGATGCTGATGGTGTGCTCCGGAGAGAAACCTGCAGGGTGAATAAACCTGGAGGGAGAACGGGAAAGATGGATCGATTAAAATAAAGGGGACCTGCTCCACTTAGATTAAAGATAGGGTAAACATGTTTGCAATTGCTGCACAATGACAGAGAGAGGTGTGTGCTGGAAGTTTGAACTGTAAGGTCCTGTCATTAGATCACATGTGCTGTTTAATATTTGGTCATCTGATCTGATGGGACAGTGAAAGCAGCTTTGTTTACTTTTTCTTCATTAGCTAAAGGTTTCTTTTCATTTTCTGTTTTTTTATTTTGCATTCCAAGTGCATGTTGGCTCATTCAGGAAAAATTAAGACCAAATATTTGTCCCATACAGCAGCACAGTCTCAGATTATGGAGACTGTGCTTTTGCTGTCAGGGCCCCAAAACTCTGGAACAGTCTTCCTGTTGAAATTCATCTTGCAACCACATTTTTATAAACTTTCTTTTTTGCATGATTGTTTTAAATTAATTTTTTTCTCTTCTTCTTTCTTTCTTTTTTGAGTTTCTTCTGTTATGGAGGGTGGTGTTTTATTTTGTATTATTTATGAAGCTCTTTGTAACTCTGTTTTGAAAGGTTCTATATAAATAAATGTTCTTCTTCTTCTTCTTCTTCTTCTTATTATTATTATTATTATCAGTCCCATATCCAGCCTGTGCCTGAAAACTATCAGATAACTGTAATACCTGTAGCTTTTCACAAACAATTTTATTTTTTTATATTATAGTATTTATAGCTGTTTTTATTGCTTCTTTACATCCATTCAGTTATTATTATTAACATATTTGAATGGGTTATTTCAGTCACATTATGTGACGCCCTGACGCCACAATAAATCTGTAATCAGTACTGCAGCAGCAGTTATCAGCCGGTGCAATTCTTGTAAGCTGGTTCTTCATTATTTCTACACATAGGACAATTGAGATGCTGTGCATCACGATGGGTAACTGCCATTCCCTCAAAATGATGCTGGAGTGAGCGAGGACGTTACATTTGGTAAATACAATTCCTCCATCGTCACGTCTCTGCTTTGCATTCCTCTCTTGCAGCCCTGTTGGGAGCAGCTAAGAGATGCAAGTGAGGGAAGCAACCTCTGTAGATTTGCCACATTCCTCAGATTCATCTTTTGTGTATGGCATTGACTCGTCAACGGACTGGGATTTGATTGCTCCGGCCACATTTGGAAGTTATCATGTAACCACAAAGGATTGTTTATTCAGCTTTGTAGTATACATATAGCATGACAAACCTCCCAAACACAGCTGAACAAACAGCACAGAGACGGTATTGAAGTCTGTATTGAAGGGGAGACTCATTGCAGCAGTTATATGGGTGCAAGTATTTATTCAAATATATACATTTTTCTACATGTTAATGTGGGGCTGCATTTATGTATATTAGTGCATAGATACAAGCAAAAATAAGAAAAGAAGCAGAGGCTGGATTAAAGCAGTAAAAGAGAGGATCTCACTTGGTGCTCTGTGTCAGCTGGACGTCTCTGTACAGAGTGTAGGTGGGGAGGGTGTTGAAGACAAAAGGCTCGGCTGCCACGCCCTCCACAGACGAGTGAGCTCTCTGAGTCAGACCAAAAGCTTCCATCATGTCAAATCCTGACATAACAAACACATGGCAGGAACAGAAAATAATGAGGTGCATCTTTTAAGACAACGCAGGGACAGAAAGCTAAAGTTTCTATTATTCAAAATGAGCCTTTTATTAGAGTTTGCAGTTATGTATGAGGACAGCTTGTCTCACCTTTAACAATGCTGTTTCTGATGGTGACTTCAGGGCAGACTGCAACACAACAGGGCAGTGTTGAATCATCATAAGCGAGGCAGAGAAACCATCAGTTGAAGGGATTTTTTGTTCTTTCAGCATTTTCAGTCCAGACTAAAACACCAAAGTCTCACTATGGGCTCCAGGTATTAAACAAATTTGGAATTTGACGATGGACCATTTGATAAGATCACACCTCAAGGAAGTTGTTATTAGCTATGACGCACAAAAGAACTGTATCACAATATGTAGCTGGGGAGAAAGCAATAAGAAGTGTGAAACGGATTCTCCAAAAAGAAACACTGTTACACAAGAGTGGAATATATTTTGGCTTATTCTTCACCTTTCAGTGGCATCATATTGTAATAATAAGAAGATAGTTTGATGTTAATCAATGGTAACAAGCTAATTTCATTTTAACTGACAAATCAAGCATGACGCCTGACGCCAGTCCTCGTGATTACTATAAAATGAATTTCATCCACATCACCGAAACAAATTGTTACACACTCTCTCGTTGCGTTAACGTCTAGAGGATGAAAGAAATATAAAAAGGGATGTGCTCCTCAGTTTGCTGGGGGCCTGCTGGAGTCATCTAAGGACTCCCCTTCAGTTTGAACTGAAGTGACATCCCAGAGAGATTACAAAAGTAACTCATGCTCTAATTTAATACTTATTTCTACTGAATATAATTGCGATTTGATTACAAGTCACCTTCGTTGTGGATAGGGTACATCCTCGGATGGATGGGAATTCTAGCTGGAGCTGTGGCTGTAAAAGTAAAACACATTTAACAAACAACAAAAATGTCAAGACTATTACAGATTTGTGTTTAAATCATGTACTGTATGTATCAATCTATGCATACAATTACTTTCACAACTATTGAGTGATTTGATTACATTTTGTGGAGGCAAGCAGCCTAGAAATTATATATTTCCCACATTTTATGTGTAAATTATTCATTTGACGAGGGAATTTACAAAAAGCAGGTGTTGGCATAATGTAGGTGTTACTGTGATCAGGTCAGACCTGTTGGGTGGAGAATGGAGACGGCAGCGCCCTCTGCTGAGTCGAGAAGCGAGTGCACGCCAATGCGATACAGAGTCTCTGGTTCCAGATCAGTGAAACAGTGACTGCTGCTGGACTCATCGACAGTTTCTTCCTTTGTTTGCTTGTCTGTACACAATGCACACATAGACAGGACACACACGCACATATATACACACCAGTGGGTAAATTAACAGTAGTTAGTGTGGTTCCTGAGACAGCTTGAAGTACTCAGAGTTGTCAATTAATACAGATTTTACAACAGATTACCTTTGACAGACTGGATGACAATACGATATCCGTCGACAGCAGACACAGGTCTCCAAGACACACAGATACTGGAGTGGTCCGACCGGACCACACTCACACTGCTTACCCGCAGACTGGCTGCAGAGAGACAGACAGACAGGTAAAACAGAAAGCACATGAACAGGCAAACAGAGCGAGGACCTTCAATAAGGGTAAACACAGAGCACCTCATTTTACATTTGAGTTCAGGACGTTCATCATGTATGAAACCTCTAAGAAATGGTCTTAAGAATGGTTAGCAGGGACTAGTTGCTGGAGAGGATGTGTGGTAGCAAACTACACACACACTCTTTATGTGTCCAATATTGACACCATTTTGGGAAGAGGTTGAGAAAACTCTAAAGTATGTTTTTGACTTAGAAAAACCTCTGATACTAGAAAATATTTGGGGTATTAATTTACAAGGAAAGATAAAACCGGCTGACATGCATCTTTTTAATATACTGCGTGTGACGGCCATGAAGCAGGTCACAAGGACATGGAAAGAGCCAACTCCACCAAAACTAAATTTATGGCTATCTACAATAGAACAAACTTTGGATATGGAAAAATTAAGCTTTGCAATCAGTGATCACACAACAAAAATGGAAAAGATTTACCCTAAACATAGACTTGGTAAAATAACATATCATTTCAATCCAGCCCAAGATTTGCAATAAACAGGTACTCCTCCCCCATCTCCTACCCTGCCCCTCTCATTCCTTTTTCCCCCTTTTCTTTAATTGTGTTTACTTGTTCTTGGTTTGGTTGAGTTCATGTCTCTTACTTTCTGTTATTTATTAATTTAACTTAATTTGTATGAAAAGTACAGGAAATGTGCAATGGATATTTGAAGTAAACACTTCTCTGGAAGATGATGAAGGAAACATTGCAATAAAGTTATATAAAAAAAAAAGAATGGTCCTAAACTTTGACTCACGAGTCAAAACAATTCTTGGTAAAAAGTAGTACTGAGGAGCTTTGTTTAAAGATCTCAGTGTTGTTCATTTAGTCCTCAGTGCTGACTGCAGTGGCTAAAATGACGCCTTCCCACAATGCCCACTGAATCAACCAATAGGAGGCCTCCAAGGGCAATGTGTCGTATATGTTGTGTACATACAGTCTATGGTTTTAATCAACTTATTATCATACATTTTTCCTAAATATCTTTTCTTTCTTGCTTTATACATACCTGCCCTGGAGTTTGAGATATTTAGCAATTTGTCATCTTTATTAATAATTGACGAGAAAATAAATATCCTTCTTTTGTCTTCCTGTGCTGCAAGCTAACATGCTAGCAGAGATTCTGTTGCGTGATATGATGACCAAAGACAAGTTGGTTTTAATCATATGTACTGTAGCAAAATCAATATTAAAAATGAAATATTAACACAATTGTACTGTAGGTTTCTTTTTGTTTGTATTTTAGTTGACTAAATTATTGAGGCAATCTAGATGTACTGTATGAAGTCTCTGTTTTCCCTCCGTCCTCTATGGAAACAGAACAAGTGATACTTTCATTTTACATTTAAATATGACCTTTCTTCCACATAAACCTGCCAGTGTCAGTGTTATCATTTAGCATTAGATCTTTTCTCTTTTAGATTTTAAAGTTTTCCAGCTGTGTGTATTCTTTCAGTGTGTCTGACTCACCGGTTTTGCCCTGAGCTGAGCCGCTGCCTCCTTCCCTGTTGCGGTACTCGGCGGTGACCAGGATGCTGTAACGTGTATCTGGCTGTAATGACTCCAGCACCACCCGCTTTTCACCACCTGGGACCAACACCTGTAGACAACAAACCCACCTTTCAAAGTCAAGCTTTCAAGTAAAACGTCCACCTGTCGACACAGCGACGGAGCTAATTTGCAGTTGTTGGAATTCTCTACGACCCCCGAGGAGCGATATGATTTACTGTCCTGCAGGATGAAGCACAGAGCAGCTGAAGAGGTGACGATTACAACCCACTCACAGTGCTGTCCTGGGTTTCAGCTCCAGTCAGCGCAGTGTAAGACACACGATACTGGAGGACATGAGCGTTGGGAGGTATCCAGCTGACCACCAAGCTGACCGCAGTCTCCTCGGAGACCGATACGCTGGATGGGCCTCCACCTGACACTGCAGGGACAAAATACAAGGAATATTCAGTTCAGCTGAAATCTTTATTATCCCAGAAGAGCAGCATAAAAGACATAAACACAATAAAAACCAATAAGACAAATGAAGACGTTAAAAGAGCTGAAGATACAGAATAATACAGAATACAATAAAAGGTTCAAACAAACAAAGAAAAACTGCAACAAGAGAAACAGGGATAAGATAAAGTGCTTTATGGTGTATTAGTATTAACAGCATTTATAGCAACATTAAAAACATTAAACCTCAGCAGAACATGCAGTCTTTGTTGCCCTGTCTTGCATATATCTTGCAAACTTACAGCTCTGCACAGTTTCCACTTGTTGCACTTTAACAATGGTCTGACAAGGTGGAAGTAATAAGGCTGAAGTCAGTAACCATATTGCTGGTTTTAGCAGTAGAATGTAACTAAGTACATTTACTCAAGTCCAAAACTTAAGGACAATTTTGTATTTCCATTTTATGCTACATTTCAGAGGGAAATATTGTACTTTTTACTTCACTTCATCTATTTCACAGCTGAAGTTACTAGTTACTGTCACCAGCAAGAAAGAAAAAGTTTTGTTTTATATCTGTTTCTTTATTTCTTTATTTTTTTATTTTCTTTGTATCTGAACTAAAAATACGTTTTAATATTTTCAACTGTATGTTTAGTGTTTAACTCTGAAAACCCCAATAAATAGAGTTGTTAAAAAACGTTACTTTAAGACTAGGATTTCACATGTAAAACATATTATGGGTTCATAAAATAAGATGCATTATCGATTTAACAACCCAACAGAACTTAGAGTTGTTGAAATTAGCTCCACTTCACATTATTAAAATGCTGCTTGCATGTTAATGTATCACTAATAATAATAATAATAAACACTCTGAATGTGGCATTTTACATAAGGAGTATATTTTCTTTTGATACTTTAAGTACCTGCTGCTTTCCTGCTATTACTTATGTACTTTTACTAAGTAATATATTAAATGCAGGACTTTTTACTCATAATTGAGTATTTTTGTACACTGAGGTATTGCTACTTTTACTTTAGTAAAAGATCTTAATACTTCTTTCAATTTTAATTCTTCTTTTTTTTTTAGAAGTCTCAGAAAGTGATCACCACACCACCGTAAAGCATCGCTGACCACAGGACCATGTGATGATTCATTTCCATAATGAGGCAGACTGACAACAACTGTGTCATGTGTGGATTTAAGAATGTCTTTATCCTTGTGCTGACTCCTACAGTCGATGCTGTGGAGAATAATCAGCAGTGGGGACGGGACACAGCCCTGTAAGGTCGCTGACCCTCTGAGGCCACAAATCCACCGGACAATATTCAAAGAAAAAAAAAAGTTTTTGTGCCACCAAGGTGCTTACAGAACAGACCCGACTCTTTGCCAAGCTATGGTCAGGACTCAAGGAGGACTGCAGGGTTACCGTGTGACATGAATAATATGTTGCCAAATTCAACACTGGACTGGAGAGCGTGTTCAGTACAATAATGTCTTCCTTGGATCTTCTCTTAAAATGTTCTGTAGGTGGCGCTCTTTACTCTGTGTGTTCAGCCATGGAGAATATCACTGCTCATACAGTGCATGCTCCCCAGTTCTCTTTCCCTTTTTACTTGAGTATTTCTATTTTATGCTACTTTATACTCCACGACATTTATCTGACAACATTAGTTACTAGATTATTAATACAAAATATACATCAACTAATAACATGATGTATTATTATGGATTGAGCTACCCAGCTGTATATAAAGTAGCTCTACCTGCAACAGTATTTGGTACCTAAAGTATATTTTGATGCAAATACTTTTGTACTTTTACTTATGTAAGATTTTGAATGCAGGACTTTTACTTGTAACAGAGTATTTCTACACTGTGGTATTACTACTTTTACTTAAAGATCTACTTTTTCCACCATTAATGTATTAGTGTGTGGTGTGTAAATTAGTGCATGGGTGTGTGTGACTCACGGGTGCTATAGCGTATGGCCACAGCTTCACTCTGAGCTCCGTCTCCATAAAGTGCAGACAGAGAGATCTGGTATTCCTTGTCGTCCTCCACCCCCTCCAGGATCGCCCCTTCACTCTTGCCGCTCACCCTCAGCTAAAATACACAGAGCAACATTTTATTCACATCAAATATCCATTTTTATAACACATTATACACTCCACCCATCCATTAATCCTCCCCCACCTGTCTCAGGTCTCCTCCACTGAGGGAGATCCACTTGATGAGGTAGGAGACAACATCATCGGCTGCAGCCTCCCAGCGCACAGTGATATCACTGCCTGAGAAGTTAGTCACCCTGAGGTCTGATGGGGAAGGCACCTTCACTAGGAGAGAAGGAACATGTGTAAGGAAAGAAAAAGCATCAGCATTTAATTCAATGTTTCTTCTCTCTGTTGTGGTGTTACGACACATCACAGGAAATATAAGATGATGCCTTCAAGAACAAAAGACTTGGTGTGTGTGCGTGTGTGTGTCTTACGTGTGGTGACGTTACTGGTGAGGGCTGCAGACAGGCCTTGTGGGTAGTGAGACTGGACTGAAACCAGATATCTAGACAGAGAGGAGAGGTTCTGCACCAGCACTGAGTTCAGTCCTGTTACCTCCACCTGGAAAGAGATTTCATAAGAATGACGGACGCCGACTGTGGCTGCAGTTACAAAAGCAACACTTTGATTAGAATCAAATGTGACTGAAGTAAATGAACAGGAGGTGAGCTTTCTGCTTTTTTTAAAAGACATTTTGACATGTCACAGTAGGAAAAGCACAGGTGTAAATAATAAAATGAATGATGGCTGAATTCCATTTTCAGTTTCAGAGGGGGCTCCGTAGACATATATGTTCTGATTAAGCTCTTATTCAGATTATTAGTGAAATAAAATTCAATTCAATTCAATTCAGTTTTATTTATATAGCGCCATATCATAACAAAGTTATCTCAGGGCACTTTTTCGAGTAGAGCAGGTCTAGACCGACTCTTTATATTTACAGAGACCCAACATTTCCCACCATGAGCAAGCACTATGCGACAGTGGCAAGGAAAAACTCCCTTTTAACAGGCAGAAACCTCGAGCAGAACCAGGCTCTAGGTGGGCGGTCATCTGCCTCGACCGGTTGGGTTGACGGGGGAGGGGGGGAGCAGGAGAGAGCAGGAGGAAAGAGAACATACAGCAGCACAATACAGTTTCACACAGAGATGTAACGCAATGGCCGCGGCAATGGCATGGCTGTCAACACCAACAGAAACAACACTAAGAGCAATATTACAGCAGCAGTACTAATAATAATAGCAACAGCAACTGCAGCAGCGGGTGCAGAGGAGGAGCACGGGGGCAGCAGGTGGCCGCAACCATAGAAGGCTCCATGTAAACACAATATGTGAGAACATTTGAGAGAAAAGGAAACGTTTCTTGTCTTTGTTTGATTGATTATCCTGCTGATCTTTTAATCCAAAGCAGTTTGTGAGCATGCTTTGAGAAGGGATCCATTAGAGCTAATTACTATGGATGTTGTGTCCCTGCACTACGACTGGTTGATATCATAGACTACTGAAGCATAGCTGTAATAATTTCTCTTATTCAAAGCCATATAAGAGTCACATAAGAATTTAATATGTCTTTCTTTGAAAACAAAGGCACAATCTCAGTTCTGGGGCAAGGTTTGCAATTTGGGAAGTTACCTGCTTGACGTCACTGCCGTGGTTGGTGCTGTAGGTGATTCTGTGGCCGGGGACGTCCACGCCTCCTGGCACCCAGCTCACCCTCAGCATACTGTGGGTGACCATCGGGAACTGAACACTCACCGGCGGTGGGAGAGGGACTGTCGGGACGGACAGTAAAATAAAAAGGATTGATGAAGTAGATGAAGGTGATGAAAGACAAATGATTGGTCAGTGTACTGAAGCGATCTATTTGATCAGTGCCACTGAGAAGTTACTGTTGATGTTGATAATAGAAAAGGAAGAGGGAATAATGAGTAAGGAAGATCTGTATGAAATTAATAGAAGGAACAATGGTAGAAAAAGGGAATGAGGAGAGGTGTAAAAGATGAAAGAAGAAAGGGATAAGAAAATGACAGATAAAGAAGTGGAAGGGAAAAGTTGTCTTACATGTGGTGGCAACAGCAGTGACAGGGTCGCTGGGATCCTCATCATAGAGGGCATAAAGAGTGACAGAGTAGTCTGTTGCCGACAGTAACCCTGCCAGCTCCACCACCGTCTGGTCTGCACTGAATTTCTCCTGCAGCAATACAGAAACAAAATGCAAATGTGGAGTTAGGTTTGTTAAAGCTGGAGCGCGGGACTTTTACATATAAATGAAATGTTACATTCAAGCCATTGCCAGATGAGTTCACACAATTATGATTAAGCCTATCACCACCAGGAAAATCTCTCTGTATTTTACAGTACACCAGAGTTTTTAAATCTGGTGTGTGTGGTGACGTTCCCGCACTGGCGCACTGGTAGTGATGAGTTTTACATCAACCAGCAATGATTGGTTTGCCACGGAGCCATGTAGAGAGAGAGTTCAAACACAACAGAAGTTCAAAATGCTTGATGGTCACATGATTCACGTAGACTTCAGATAGTTCTCTCTACATGGCTCTGTTTGCCAGAGCTGAGGGGAGCAACCGTAGAGACGGAGTAGCTACAGCAACTAGGAGTCTGGAGGAAAAACCTAAGAAGTGTCCAAGAAAAGTTTCTGATGCTCCAGATAAAAAAGGAACTCGGCATTCAGAGGAAGAATTACAGTCAAAAAAAGAAAGTGACAAACACGGATAACCATTGCTGTGGCTTGTTGGAGAGCGCTGAAAGATAGGCATACCTCATAAGCACGCATTGACAGTGTTTGTGTAATTACTCTCACTGCCAGAAGGGGGAGACAAAAGTTCCACACTCCAGCTTTTACATATCTCAAGATAAAGTGCAATACTTTGTCCTGCATCAGGATTGTCTCTGCCCACATTAGTGCATTTGTGGAACAGTAATCATGTGGTAATAAGCCCACCTTAATAAGCCTTTAGTTTCTAATAATAAACATACTGTTAAGATATAATGTCAGATGATGTTGGCTCTTTCCTTGCATCTTAATTGGGAGGAACTAAAACAGGAGGATGCAAGGAAAGAGGAACTGAGGGAAATACTCATACACTATCACTATACATCGTAGATAAGATTATATTATTTACAGTTATACAGTTCATGCACTTAGGATTTATTTGTTAGATTTATAATACAGACGACAACAAGCACAGCAAAGATTTGACTTGTTTCGAAGTGTTTTGTGTGGTTTTAAAGGGAAGAATGATGTGGTCACTCTTAACAGATAAAGACTGGACAAACGTTTTGCCCTCCGCAAAACATACAGTATCTAACTAGTGACCTAATTTGGAGATAATGATGAGACGTTTTATCACAAATGTATAAGTAAAGGCGTGTTCGTGTTTTCACCTCTACCTGATGAACGCCGTTTGTGATTGACATTTTGTCCACATCAAGAAGATAAAAAGAAAAGAAATGACAACACAACAGCAATGTGCAGGTATTTTTTTCTTTTTTAAACTTTTCTTAATGTTAGCGATCAACAACACATCCAGGCTACAAACAGAATAAACAGGCTTCGGTTATTTACACTCTGCAGTGAGTGTGTGTGACATGTGGGACATTATTTGGAGTGATATCTGTATCATATCTGTAATTCAGAGACAGGTGACATTAGGATCTGTAATGTGGTGCAAAGTGGTGCTTAACATTTAGATGTTGTCCTGAAAACACATCACATGTGAACAGGGCATAAAGCTGCCATAGCATTCTTTCTCTTCCTTGCCTTTTACATTATGTTTTCACCTGCTGCCTGTTGCTGCTGAACTTTTCTGTCTGCTGATTATCTGGTTATTGCTGGCTTGTACTTATTTGCTTATAATTATAAATCGCATTTGTGTAATACATCTCATGTGTGCCTTTCATTCGCTTCCCCCCCACACACACACAGCAGAGCACAGAGACAAAGAGAGATCCAGTCCTCACCTCCTTGGCGTCATCAGGCTCTCCGTGGTTGAGTGCTGAGTACAGGATCATGTACTGTGTTGCGCTGGGCGCTGCACCCCAACTCACTCGCAGCGTGCTGTAGGAGGAAGGAGTCACCTCCAGGTTGGCAGGCATGGCCAGGGGCACTGAGTGACAGGACGAGACAGAGGAAGGATGAGGAGAGTAGTGACTGCAGTCCATTTGTGGACCAATTATAAGCAAATATTCCACCATATTTTGACCAGCACTCCTTGGGCACAAAGGAATAAGATATCAGGCTTTCCAAATACTTGTTTGTAGGATCAATTAATTGTTGGTTTTGTTCTTTTCATGGGATTTGTTGACAATAAAAAAAATGGAATATCACCAGACTTATCCTTTAAATGTAGCATATCATCCAGAACGAAAACAAGTGCTGAGACGCATCGTTTCAAGTTTAATTTCAGTATTGACTGAGATACTGCCAAACAAAAACGTGTGGTGCGCATCACCGAGGAACAAACAAATGAATCCCTTAAAATACAATATCTAGCAGTGATGTCAGTCTTACATGTAGTGACAGTTCCTCTGAGTGCCAGGCCAACATTATCTTCATAAACAGGGAAGATGGACACGTGGTACAGTGTCTGAGAGGAGAGGCCCCCCAGCAGCACAGTGGACTCTGAGCCGGCCAATACCACCTGCACACAAAGCATCACTTACAGTCAGACAAAGACTCGCATTATATTGACATTCTAATATTCTGTAAAAATGTGTATTACTTTTTATATGAAACTGCTATTTTATTTCACATAAAGCACAATCCCCGATCGATGGAAACTGCTGTTATAACATATTAAACTCAATATATTATTGAAAAATGATGGTCCGTAATTGGTTGAGAACCTCAGCTAGTAGAGAGCTATCAAGCTGAATTTGAACAGGGCATTGTTTTACAAGTTATGTTCACAAAAGCTCCAAATAGATTATATAGAAACATTAATATATTTTTGGCATATTTAATCTTTTTTTTCATTAAAAGTGATCTGTCTCAGAAATATCCCAAGGCACAGTCTGAATGTGGGTCCTGACCCCTAAGGTAAAAAACCTTGCATTAGCGGTGGCACGAGTGTTTCAACATAAATAACTTTTATTGATGCATCCCTAGACAAAGGGGATGATTTACTGAAGAGGACACACAAGATGGTAAACATGTTCGCTGGCTGTGTCTCAATTCAGGGGCTGCATCCTTCGAAGGCTGCAGTTGAAGACCGAATGCGTCACAGCAGTGCGACAAGGCTGTCTCATTTCGAATGCTCCTTCAAATGCAGCCTTCTTTTCCAGAATTTGGAGGATCCAACGGCTGGATCCTTCGTGGCCCAATCTGTCCCAAGATTCATTGCGCGCAAGAGAATATGGCGTCCCCAAACGTACCGTAACAGCCGGCGAGTGGGATTACACTTTTAAATGTTAGTATTGGGTTTTAACTCACTCGAATAGTTAACGATACAAATGTTAAAAAACCAAGGGGCCTTAAAAACCTCAAACCTCAACTGCAGCTGTCAAAGTTGCTAGGCGACAGGAACGGTGCATGCAAGGGTAGATCATCTCATTTAACAACGCTTGGTTTGGCCTTCATCCTTAGAAGGATGCGGCCCCTGAACTGAGACACACAGTATATGTTTTGCTCCTTTAGCGTAGTCTGTGCTGAAAGAACAGTGTTTTTCCTGTTTTCCAAGCACATATATCCCAGAATTGGAGTACAAAGTTCACAATACAGAAGCTGCTGGAATCTGCCATTTTTCATGCTGGAGGTCTTATTTTGTTTATATAACTGTGCTTAGGCCTCAAACCTAATGTGGTAATAATTCATGTGAGGTAAGGTTGCCTTTCTGACCTCCTGTGGACTCTGACCCTCAGCACTGTGGTAGACCACTCTGTACTGTTGGACCGGCTTAGCGGGTTTGGTCCAGTGAAGCTTCACTTCTCTGGAGCCCAGTTCAGAGAACCGGAGATCAGTAGGACTGGGGTAGGAGAGGGCCGGGTCTGCTGTTGGCCCAGGCTCCATCCCTGGAGACACAGTAATGAGGAATGAGCACATTAGACCTCAACAAGATATTCAGAATTTGAAAAACTTGATGCCTGCCCTGAAAAAAACGTGTTTAATGAGTTGGCGAGAAAAGACACGTAGGCAGATAGATATGTTACGTTTGGAGATGCCACGGTCCTCTATCCTCCCACACAGGATGTGGACCAGTCGCGCCACCAGTTTGCTGAGCAGAGGGAAGTCATTGACATTGTAGACGTTCAGATCCACCGGCTCTGATGCCACTTGTCTCAACTCAGCCTCATCTGCATTCTTAACACCTGAATAACACAAAGTTATAAAATGGTTCAACCCACTTGGCACAAAAAGCATTTAGAGATTAGAACAAAATGCCTCTGAGTGCCTAATAATGAAACAATGAAACATGAGCCCTAAGAAACTGATAAAAGATAAAAGGTGTTTAGTCTCTACACCAGCTCACGCTCTCTTCTTTTCAGTCTCACCTACAGCGATGATCTCCACGCCAGCATTCTTCAGCCGGCTTGCCGCAGCAATGGCGTCATCCTGAGATTTCCCATCAGTCAGTAAGACCAGGAAAAATGGCGCATCTGACCTCGCGCCTGCCTCGGCCCTCATGTTCTCCTCCATGACGTGGAGCAGCGCCTGGCCTGGGAGATGGATGCATGGTTACACACAGACAGACATACGGTACATGTGTACATATTGTATGTAGTATGTGCATATATAAGACAGATGACGTTAGGGCTTAAACACAGAAACACATGAACACTAACAGTAGCGAAGGTGCAAACTGTGACGTGTGTTTACCTGTGAATGTGTTTCCTCCCTTATATCTGAAATTCCTTACTGCCTCCAACAGCTGGTCTTTAGTGGTGAAGTTGTTGAGCTGCCACTCTGTGCGGGGGTCTCCACTGTACTGGGTCAGACCTGGGACAGAAACACATCATTACACAAGATTTTATTTATTGTTTGTGGGACAGGCCATTAGGAATTGTCTAATTGTCTAATCTTTTGTTGCAATTATTTAAACTACAATTTAAAACCAAAAGCTTAGACAGTAACTGTAAAACTTTTGGCAGACTATAAATTGATTGTATTATATCACCTTCTAAGATTAGCAAAATTAACATTTATTTCTATGTGGTTGCTAGGTCGCTGTTGTGGTATTCTTGGCAGTTGCTAGAACAGTCTATGGTTGCTAGGTTGGTAAAAGGTGGTTCCTAACCAGTGGTTGCTAGCCATGGATGTATAATAAGACCTGGATATGGTGCCGCCGCTCAGCCTTGCATCCAATTTGGCCCAGTGGCCACTCGCGAAACATTCCCCTGCGGCCCAAAAAACATTTTCCCGATAAGCCATCATTGTAAAAGAGACGTCTGTAAAACTGACTCTTTCTATTATGAAGTTCCATGGAGGTTTATTATTTGTAAAACTTTCCTCGAGCCGAGAAAAGCGAAAGAAATCTGTGATGTCATCACAATGTAAAGTCTATGGGCCGAGCGGGAGAAATACTACTGCGCATGTTCAGTGGCCCGCATACCCCGCGAATAAACCCGCAAGCTAGAAAGTTTTTTTGGCGTATGCATATATGACTGTGGTCACCACCCACACACTCTGATCCTCACCGATCTGAATGTGGCTTGGCCCGATGTGGAAGGGCGTCATCAGGCCCTCCAAGAAGTCTCTGACCCGTCTGAAGTTGGTGCGTCCGATGCTCCAGGAGCCGTCCACCAACAACATGATGTCCGCTGCTGCATCGCTGTCACACTCAAATGGTTTCCTTGGAGACATACCTAATAAAAGGGAGCATGAAGCAAATAGTCTTGAATGGATCAGAGTTCCAGAGACTTGTTGAATCTATGCCAAAGAGCACTGAAGCTGTTCTGGAGACTCATGGTGGACCAACAACTTACTAAGTCACTTTATATTGGTTTTTCCTTTCATTTGTCACCCACCTGTATATTAGTGAGTACATAGGTAAATGCATGGTTTTAAATCAGGAAACAGATCTGTACATTTAGGCAAAATGTAGGTGTGTAAATACTATGTGAACATGTGTCGACATGGTGCACATATGAACAAGAGTGAGTTTCCATGTACGTGAATGTGTGTTCCCTTGGATTATGAGGGAGAGAGAGGACACATGTGCCCTGCAGCCGAACAAGATGGCCTGTCATTATCCTTTCCTTTACCTGACCCTCCCTTGTGAAAACACTGTCATCACATTTCAAACCAACACTTAACTGCTCTCAAGCCTCACAAGAAGAGCCAAAGATGACGGTGGCCAGACGTTCTTTAAGATAACCTGCTTAACTTCATGCTTAAAGGGAGTTGTTCTAATCAGCAGCATCATGTTTTGGGCCATTAAAATAACAAATGTCACCAAGAGAAGCATTTTAGATACGAGTTTTATGTCACGTTTTGGGGAGCAGAGGTCACCTGTAACCGGCTGGGTGGGGAAGGGTGTCTTCCGGGGTTTCTCCTCAGCTGCTTTGCCCTGCATCGTCCCCTGCTCCTCCTTATTCTCCATCTTAGAACGATCCCGCTCTTTATCTTTCTTCCTCTTCCTCTTCTCTTTGGCGGTTTTCTCTGGGGTCTCATCAGGGAGCTGAGAGGGGGTTTCTATAGCTGGGGGCTCTGGAGGAGAGAGGTAATGGCAAGCACATGGGTGGGGTTACAGTAAGATAAGCAAATACTGTTTAGGGGACCAGTGCCAGGGCTCTACATGACAGGAAATCTACTGTTGACACTGGATCCATCTGACTTCAAAAGTATCAAAGAGAGAACATTATTTCCCTGTATATACATATGCATATAAATTATTGTTTTATGATTCATAGGTTACATATTTTGCCTTTGCTTGATAGATACAGCATCAACCATTTCTAACAAACCCCCAGGCCCACCTTCCCTATCCTCCCTCCAACTTGTTCCAGCTTTTGTTTCCTGTGTTCCACCTACTGTTGCTGGGCTGTCATTATTGTTTGTGTGTATTAGTCTCAAAGCGCTTTGGTGTAGGTGTGTGTAAATACAGTATACTGTACTAACTGTACACATGTGTACGGGCCTGCATGTATGTGCGTGGTAGCAACATTACCGTGTCTTGCCCCCCTCTTTGTCAAATAGCATTATAATGACAGAGGCCATGGAAGATCAGAGCAGATAGATCAGCTCTTAGGTAGGTTTTTATGTACCATACAAAACAGACTAAACGGTGGGTGGGTATTTCTGGAACAGCCCTGGAGCGGTTCTCATCCTATCTGTCAAACAGAAAAAAAGTTTTGTTTCTAATTGATTCGTTCACTTCTGGGTTCAATAATCTGGCGCACTACATAGCTGCTTAGCTGATGTGGGAGGTTGGACGGAACACAACTTTTTGCAGAGATCCTAATCATTGGCCCTGAGCACTTCTCTATACAGATCACTAAGGATCTGTATAGAGAAGGAGGAAAAAAATATTCATGCTTTTAAACCTGGGCCCTATATTTACATATTTTAATAGATACATAAAGTCCAGTAGATCGCCTTTGAATAACAATCTGAGCCTGTCTGTGGCAAAAACAAGCACTGTTAATGGACAGACTTTGACGGTGCAGCTGCCCCAAAGGATTACGTTGCAGCCATAGCAGCCCGTTTCTGTGCCAGATTTTTACAACTGTTTTTTACCTAACTGATTTTACACGCAACTGTGTTTTTATGCTGTTGTTTTACATGAGTGCTGTCTCCCCGCACTGGAACACTCTGTGCTATACAAATAAAATTATCATTATCAATTATTATACAATATCAACACAAACAATGTAATAAGGTTTGCTGCATGGAGCAGAATGAATCATGACTTTGTAACAGCTGGAAGGCTTATTTTCAATCTCAGACTGGCTACGTGGGGAAAGTTCCTGAGAAATGCTGCCCAGTATCATCTTCAGAAGCACCTTATGGACAAATCTCATGGAACCGCATGATTGGTCAAGGTTGCAGAACACTGCTGAACATAAAGTGTCTCTGTTGGGTTTCCAAACTTGACATCGTACGTCATAGTTGATACAGAGATGAGAGCAGCAGATATTCTAGTTTGAGTAAGATAGCAAGGTTCCGATGTATTGATACACATTGCAACTAGAGCCACTACTGCCTCTTCCTGCTAGTTCCACCACTTCTCTTATTCTGCCAGGACCCAAGTCACCATACTGAAATAATACCAAGATGTGTGTGAGTGTGTGTGTGGATGTAATGCTATTGTCAACTAGCATGCACTACCTGTAGTAGTAGTAGCAGCAGCAGCAGCAGCGGCGGTGGTGGTGGGGTCCGGATACAGAATGGTCGGTAGGCCCTCCAGAGCCTCCGTTGCATCGTCCAGATCTCCTGACCCTGACCCGCCTGGCAACATCTTCTTCCTCTGCTCTCGGCTACCGCTGCGGATCATTTCCTCCTCCAGCAGACCCTCCACTGGAAGAGGAAAAGTGCAGGTAAGGGAGTCACATATGAGTGATCTATATTAATTCATATAACATTACTGATAATTTCAAGGTGTAAATAAGAACATTTACTCAAGTACTGTACTTAAGTACAGTTTTGAGGTACTTTATACTTCTACTTCACTACATTTCAGATGGAGATATCGTACTTTTGACTTCACATTTATTTGATAACTTTCAGTTACTTTGCAGAAATGATTCATTTTCAGGGGGAAATTCACAAGCTATCCACCAGTATATAAGTATTTAAAAGCCCACCTTTAACAGCTACAATTAAAGTGATGCCTACACATTAATGCACCAATGGACCATTCTGCATAATGAGTACTTTTACTTTTGGTACTTTAAGTTATATTTCTATGCTAATACTTTCTGTACTTTTACTTACTTCACATTTTGAATGCAGGACTTTTACTTGATGATGACCAAGTACAGGTTGCACAATAGCACTGCCAGTCACGTTTGTTTTGGTCAAAAAATGGCATTCCTCTGCTTTTTGTGTAAAGTTACCACAGGGCTGATGATGCAACAGCACTGTTTATTATCTGGACAACATATCAATTTGCAGATTGGATTTCAGTACTAGGTAGGTTTGAGATCAGAGAGATAAAAGTGAACATGCTAGAGGTAAAGGCAGAGCATGTCTGATGTTATATTACTTCTTAACTGCTTCACCAGGACCTTTGGCAAATCCTTGCCTGGAGTTAAGAGACGAGGTCAGCAACAGCAAATTGAGGGTGAAATTTCCAAGGAAGTAAGACTTGCCTTGACACAGTAACCTACTATCACTAGCACGGCTCGAAATAAGTGCTGGGCCCAGAGGGGGTTAAAGCAGATGAGAAAGGTGAAGACACATCAGGAAGGAATTCCCAGACTGCCATCATTCCAGCATGACAGCCGGTGCTACGAATTTCCAAGTTGGCATGTTTTTCAGACCTGCCTGGACACGCTCGACTCGACACAGTAACCTATTATCACTAGCGCGGTTCACAAGAGACCACAGGCTACATTCACATTATACAATCCAATATGAGCCCGAGGAAATTATCAATCAGAGTGTAACAATAAAATGTCAAACGTGAAAGGGGCTCAAAATTAGGGGAAATCAACAGACAGAGAGCTGTGATGGGATTCGGTGTCACAGCCGTAGGAAATAACAGTGTTGGAGCCAGAGAGAGACATCTGAAATCACCTGAGGGACAATAAGGGTGCGAAATGTCTTGCCAGTTCCCATGCAGAGCTTCCAAACATAGGTGATCAACCAAATGTCCCCATCCTACTGTTTTTCTACTCAGAAATGACCAGTAAACTCAACTATGAGACAAGCTGTTCTCCTCTCTGCAAGCTGCTGCGTCCACAGGGTGGGTAGAAAGCCATTATTGACTGTGTAATTTGGGTGGTAAGGTTTGCCTTTGTGGGCCACAGAGAAACAAGGATTGGTGGCGCAGATTTACAACCCAGAAACACGCTTAACTCATGTAAGTATACACAGTGAGTTCAAACAAAACCCACTTTCAGCCTGTAATCTGGCTAGAGTAGTATTTATACCCACTGTGTGTGTGTGTGTGTGTGTGTGTGTGTGTGTGTGTGTGCGTATGCTGATGCATCTATTTGGTCAGATGGGGTGGGGACTTGGAGGAACCACTGCACCCTCCATGAAAGTGTAAGAATGTCACAAATGCACCACTTCCTATAATATGACTTTGCTGTCTTGCCAGTGTTATCTCACAGTACCGACTGAGTCAACACAGTATTTCTTTTTATCTCTAGTCAATGTTGTACATCACATCATGCCTGTGGAGTGTTATGTCCCTTGTTCAACCCCACAAATAAAACTGTTGCATGTTTTGTGAATTCCAGTTAATCATAAATGTAAGGATCGCAGATTTAAAAGAAAAACTATACTACATTATATAAGATGGAGCATATTGATATGTATATACACTCACTCTCGCTCGTACATACATGTGAGCAACCTACCTCTTTATTATTCCACACAGTGTCTCTTTCTTTCTTTTTACTGCATTCATTTTTGCATTTTACAAGAAAATAAAATAAATCTGTCTCAGAGCTGGCAAAAAAAGCCTATAGACCTCAGCAAAATATAATAATCATCTAATTCACCAGAGCTGAAAGACACATTTTAAAATAGCTTATTTTCTCTGACAACAAATACATTGGCAAGTAACCTGCAAATCCTTAATGGACTGTTCAGCCTCAACGTAAAGTAATGCCACCAAAACACCAAACATTTACCATCATTGTCTGAAATAGCAGAGTCCATTACACATGCAGTGAGAATGGATTTCTCTTCCTGTTCTTTTGGCACACTTTGGCTTTGATCTCAATAAGCTCTTTAAGGTCATTTGTTCCCTTAGTGCTCATCTATCTCCCTCCGTCCTCTCTGTTCTTCTCTCTTCTCAGCCAACCTTTTCTAATTTCTCCCATCCACCTCGCTGTGTTTCTTACTGGTGAATCGTCGCTTTGCGAGAAGTTTCTCTGTCGTCCCATTGAGCACGAGGACTTGGAGGGCGTACTCCTGACTGGAGTCCAGTCCTGCCACCGTTGCCCGGCCCCGTGTGGTGGTCAGCATCAGCTCTGGCTGTGGCACCTCTGGAAAAGATGAGCATTTTGGTTGAGAAATGACTGCCTCAGTCAGTCTATATAATAATGTCATATTAAATGCTGCACGACATTCATGGTTTTGGCATTAATCTGTATGGCCAGAATAATTTATATGTAATAGTTATTGACACCATTTTACGCCAATTTGAGAACATTTACACTACAACAGACCTCACACTTGAAGTAGCCACAGCAACTACACAGTCAAGAACACTGAAGGTCAAACATGGAAACTATTGTGCCTGATTTTAGGGGGTGCTGCAGCCCCCTCAGCACCTCTCCTTCCTGCGTCCATGCTCGGTACTGTCTAAATGGAAAGCCAGAGTTCAAAAGTATTAAGAATACGGTAAGCAGGAGAGAGCCTGTATTTTAGTTTTTAAGTTGAATTGAGTTAATTGCAACAAACATTGGTAGGAATGTAGGATGAGCTCATAATGCAGGACAGACAAAACAACAATCAACACAGCACGCTAATAAAACCATCATATACATAAAACACAATAACATACAAGACACAAGAGTCGAATAACCGAAACATATTAAAATTACTCAAAACCTCATAAATAAGCGAAAAACAAAATGTACATTAAAGTGCCAAAGGTTTACAGTTCAAGATTCAAGTAGCCTCAGAGAATGTACTTGTTTTTTGAATCGCTCAGATTTAAAACAAAGTACAAAGTACCTCCAGTCAGAGAGGAGCTGCTGGGCGAGAATCATCTCTAACCATGTTCCGAGCCTTTTAGTGAAGCGAAACTTTATAAACTGAGGAGAGAGATGGGAGGGAGCGGCCAGTCATTTTAGACGCAGCCTTAACTATTTTCTCGAATTGCATTTTGTTTCAGCAGTAGTCAGACTACCAAACCAAACTGTGATGAAAGAAAGTTACCACACTTTCCACAACTTCCGCTTCCATTGAAACTTCACATTTTTCCCATTTAAGGTTATTATAGTGCCAAGGAAATTTAAACATGTTTTCTACAGTTTTGCTGCCAATTTCAAGAGATAGTTTCCCACATTTCGCTCTCCTGAAGTCTGTGATCTTGTCCTTAGTTTTTCCACTATTAAGCTGAAGGCTATCATTGCTGCACCATCTTACAAGATCAGACATCTCCCTCCTACAGTATATGCTGATTCATCTGATCTGTGGTATCATCAGCATAATCAAATATTTCAAATGAGTCATCATAAGTAGTCCAATCATTTGTATACAAGAATTAAAGCCGTGGAGAAAAGGCAGCAACCCTGGCTAGCCCCCGTGCTTAGAAAGAGTGCTTCCAGTCCTGCAAGAAGTTTAATTCATAGTACTTCATCATTTTATCCTTTAACTTGTTCCATGTTAATGTTCCTAATTATGTCCCCTGAATTTCCAAGTGTTCTTCTAATATAATAATTTAAAAAATGCAGTACAGACTTAGACTTATTCAGATAAATCTCATTTTATCATAACAGAATATTCTTTTAAAACTATAAAACAAGCAGAGGAGCACTGGTGGCCCTCCCTCTCCAGTCCACAGTCTACTGGCCTTGGATGTCTGGGTCAGATCGGCTTCAGCAAACAATTTTCCCAAGAGTTTAAGGGTCAAACGTCGGCATGTAAGCAATAAATAAGTGAACAAAAAAAGTAGAAAAAGCAGAAATACTGTAGGTCTAACTGGAGTTGTAGTAATCTGAAAAGTCTCTGCTACAGTGGCATAGACAAAAGCTGCTGAAGTACCCCACTAAACTAACTGAAAGCCTGAGAAATCCTTTCTATGCGTGTATGCAAACCCACAGTGAAATGAGCCTTAAATGCAAACTGTATTCACATTTCCCCTGAAGCTGAATCTTAGCAGGGGACTTTTCAGCAGCTCGCTGTGTAATCCCTCTATCTTCTCCAAATCGCAGATGTATGTTGCAACCTTCTGCGATTCTTTTTAATGCATTTTCCAGATTTGTACTGCCTTCCCCCTTTAATCTCATCTACACCACCTTTCCATCCTCTTACCACCCCCACCCCCCCCTCCCAGACCCTACACCTCAAGTCTCGTGTCGGACTGAATTCTTCTTCTAAGCCCCCCTTCTGTCTCTCTTTTAGACGTGCCTGGGCTTAGCTGCACAGTGTGGAATGGGAGATAAGAGGGTGACAGAGAGAAAACAACGTTGAGGAAAAAGTTAGAAGGGCAGGAAAAATCGCAGATGTGAAGGAGGAAGGGAGGAGGAGAGGGAGCTGCATTCTTATCCAAACCATCACCTGTGAAGGAAGAGAGCTGACACATTCATGGCAGTCTGGATTACAGTGAGATGAAAGGCACTTTCACACCACATTTATATGCTGTTTCAAACCGGAGAAGTGGGAATCAAAGCTTGCACTTTAGACATATAATGTAAAACGTTTATGATCAGATTGGGATTGGATTTTGGCCAATACATTTTATGACATACTAATATAAATGGAATAAAAATACAGTACCTCAATGACTTACATAACTTATCTCTTTTGTAAAGCATATGCAAAAATACAGTATATTTTGGCCATTTTTTAAACTAGTTTTAACAAAACAGCATACAGATTCCTCAGAAAGTTTAGCCCAGGTTTCTCCAGAACATGAAAGGTTATTGTGCCTTTTGAAGGGAAATAAGTCATGAAGGATTTTTATCTGATGTTGCAATGAAATCTTTTTTTCTTTCTTATGTTTTCTTTTCTTTTGTTGCTATCGACTGAGCCAGAGGCAGAGCTGCTCCTGCTTATGATGGCA
Source organism: Macquaria ambigua (assembly GCA_008360985.2). Taxonomy (NCBI): domain Eukaryota; kingdom Metazoa; phylum Chordata; class Actinopteri; order Centrarchiformes; family Percichthyidae; genus Macquaria; species Macquaria ambigua. The sequence continues at coordinate 38,843 of VMKM01001719.1, read as the reverse complement.
TCCATGACTCCAAAACCAAAGAATCCTAGGCTGTGTCCAAACTCTCTACTACTTACTACTGCCTTTATAATAGACACTCAATAGTTTACTTAATAATGATCAGTGAAATGAGATTTCTGACACTTATTCACCATATTTATCAAATCTCTCAGAAAAGTTATTCTAAAACTTATTCTACTAGGCCCAAAATTCTTAGCATGCATTTTATCATCTGTATCCTGTTCTGAGAAGGTGGAACATATGTGAATGAACACAATGTAGAACTGTTTTTAAATAACAAAGTCACAAGTTTGAATCCAAATGTAATTTAATTAAATAGTGTGACTCCTTCTGTCAAGGATATAACTAAAGTGTAATTTACACTTAATTGTGGCACAAGAAAGCTCCAGTGTTGTGCAATGATTTCCCTATATGTGATAAAAATGATAATTATAGCTTTTACTTACTTTGTTGGCTCTCTTGCATTTATCAGTGTTATTGAGAAGGACACATTGTAAGTAAATGTATTAAGTAGTATCAACATAGATGGTTATGGATGCATGGTACTTGATCGTATAGACAAAAGAAAGCCAACCAACAGCAGAGCCAAAGAATCTGACAGTTTTTTTAATGTGTTGATTCAACAACAAAATTAAAAATAATACGTACAGTGGTGGGTGTCGTAAAATGGTAATGTTATTCTTTTTCCAAGGAGAACTTCTCCTTTCCGAGAGTGCTTGCAGGAAACTGTTCTTCATAGAGGCGCAATAGAAAGCATCTTGACTGGAAACATTACAAACTGGCATGGGATGTGCATGGCCCAGGACCGGAGGACTCTGCAGTGGGTAATTAAAACTGCCCACAACATCATTAGAACCTAATCTACCAAATATCAGTGATATTGACTGATGGGATGAGGTGCCTGTGCAGAGCCCAAAGGATACTAAAAGACAATACCCACCCCAGCCACAGCCTGTTCACCCTGCTGCCGTCTGGCAAGCCATACAGAAATATCCACTGCCGTACCACCAGACTACAGAGCAGCTTCTCTCTCGTAAATAACTGACTCCCTCATAAACCTCAGCTCTGCATGTTAGACATGTTCTAGACTGCACGCTGTTCTATACATTGCACTGCATCTGTGAAATTTACATTCTGTTATGTTGGTCTTCTTATGCACGTTACCATACCATTACCTACGCTATAAACTACATATTACAATGATATTGTACACTACGCTTTTTATATATTTTGTTCTATTTTATTGTTTTATTCTATTCTAATTAAAAATATTTGAATATTTGTTCATCATTTTCTGTGTATGTAGTGTGGAGGGGGATACAACTGTATTTCGCTATGCAATCCTGTATTGTACAATGACAATTAAGCTGAACCTTGAACCTTGAAACTTGAAAAAAGTATGATTATTGTATATTTGATCCTAGTCAAAAACTTTCACTGTGACTTCGATGAGTGATTCTGTCTCAACCGCAAAAAAAAGGATCCTGGGTGAAAACATTCTGTGCATTATTTTGCCCTGCACATTGCCCTAAGTTTATAATTATAAACTTCTCATTATTCAGAACCATTACACAGTAAGAGGGGAGTAGGAAGACAGAGGCATAAAGCAGGAAAGGTCTTATAATATATACTTATAATAAAGCCTCTTATCATGTCAATGCACTACTGCCTTGTCCAGCTGTGATCCATAACTGGATAGACTTTAACTGGCTGCAAGAATAAGGAGCTGCTGTAAAAGCCTCTGACTCTTCAGTATCCTTCGGCATACCTGCGTAGACCTGCTACATACCGAACAACAAAAGTCTTAATTTGTTAATTTAATTTAAAGCACTAATTTGCCCATTCCATTCCCATTCAGCCACAAGAGCATCAGTGAGGTCGTGGACTGATGTTGGGTGATGAGGTCTGGCTCTAATTTGACTCTCATCCCAGAGGTGTTGGATGGGGTTGAGGTCAGGGCTCTGTGAGGGCCAGTCCAGTTCCTCCAATAAAAAATAAATTATTATCTTGCCTTGTACACAGTGTCACTGTCATGTTGAAACAGGAAAGGGCCTTCCCCACAGCGATGGGAGCACACTGTTGTCTAATAAAACATCATTGCATGCTGTAGCATCTCAATTTTCCTTAGATGGAATTAAGGGGACAAGAACAAAGAATGAAAATCAGCCCAAGACTAGAAGTACACAAAAGTATGTGGACAAGGGTGTACATATACCTTTGGCCATATACTGGCAAAGAGTGGCATCATTACCTAGAATACTTTATTGAAAAAAAAATTATCATATATCATGACATATCTATTTATTGTAAATGCATATTAGAGCTTTGACGAACTGAATATACCCCAGGTAAGTGTCTCACCTGAGATGGGTCGCACTCGGACCTTGTAGCCCTGAACGGGTCCATCGGCCTCCTTCCATTTCATCTGCAGTCTGTCCTCAGACAGGACCGTCAGCTTAAGACGACCTTGGCATTCACAGAGACAAAGGGAAGGTTTTAAAATGTATGTGTGTGCATGATGTCTAGTCAAGGATTTGGGTCAAGAGAAAGAGGAGGGCAAGACAGTTGCAGGCTTTTCAAAAGATCAAGGAAAACAAGCTGCAAAACTTTCTTCATTCCTCCCGTTCGCCAAGACGGCCTAACCCCTCTCACTTCCTTCTCCCAAAATCAAATCCATCTCTTGTTTCGACTTCATCTACATAATTTCCAGCAGGGGTTTCCCAACAAGCAGTGTCTTTCATGTTTCTAACCTCCCGCCCTCCACCCATCCCTCTCTCCAGCTGCCCGTTCATCCATCAAAGCACGCCCTGTCCTCTTGTCTGGTATAGAAACAGGAACAGGACGCTGGTTGGGGACTGGAGGGTCGCAGGTCATGTCAAAGGAACGTCACAGAGTTACAGTGTCTCAGGGTTTTGTATGTACTATGTGACGGGGTAATAGATGGAGAGGAAGATGAGAGGGGAGGGGGAAGACGGAAGCAAAGAAGACAGAGGAGTGCAGACATGGACGGCATGAATCACAGAACTTTGTCTTCATCGCTTCTGTGGACGTATGACCCTCAGCACTCAACAGATCCTTTCCTGAATGTATGTATGTATGCATGCATGCATATGCGTGTGCGCGTGTGTGTGTGTGTTTGGGCCAGGGACCTTTGGAGGGTCCTCATCTGCTTTGTTGCCTGGCAGAAGATCAGAAAGGGTCTGATGGGGATTTAGAGAGACTGAGGTCAAGGTCTAACAGACCCACTAACAACAACAACTTTTCCACACAGGCGGGCAGATATGCAGACAAGTACAGTAGCTGTGTTGTACTCCCTGATTTGTGGGGTAAGAGCAGCTGGTTGTGACCATCATTCTTTAGTTCAGCACTGAAATAATAAGCCCTTTGAGTCTTGCTGATTGTTTCTTTTATGAAATGTAGTATAAAGTAACCATGAAATAAATACAGAAATTGCAAAATTCTAAAAAGTAGGTCAAAATGTTTGCAAAGCACTGCACTGTGATGTATTGTTCTCATATACCAGCAGTAGAAAATATATTTTAAATTATTATTGTATTATTAATTAGTAAAAATCTAACTTTTATGATAATAAAATGTTATTCAATTCCCAAGTAGTATAGCCTCTGTATCAGTATGAGTGATTGTTTCAGTAGTTTGTTAATATTTAAATGAACTATGACACATATGGGCATATAGGCTTTGCACATTGGGCCTCTTGCAAGAACATTTTCGAAAAATAAAATAAAAAGAAAAAAAATTTCACACCGTGGAGCTTCAAGTCCTGCTGTCGGAAATCAGCAGACAGAAAGATAACAAGTTTAGCAGAGTAGTTTAGTAGTTTAGTAGTACTAGAGGAACCGTAACACTATTATGTTAATAGTACAGATGCCAACGAAGTGTCATCAGCGCAGAGCTGTACTGTGACAGTCACAGACATGAAGAGGGGATGGTCTGACATGAAGTTAAGAGGCTAACAACCGTCTTTCTAAAGCAAAGCGGCCCATGACTAATTTGAGAGGACGTGACAGTCACAGAGATGATATATTTTCCCAGCAGCTACTGTAATGAATAATTTGCTGTGCTGAAATATGCCAATAAAAATCTTAAAATCTTAAAACAAACCCTCAGTGAATTGGCAAGCCATGATGATGATGATCTGGTGAAAAGAATATTTGTTATGCATTAAGTTTGTTTTGGTTATATATTGTATTTCAGTTCATCTCTGTATCATATTCAAATCCTGTGTATGACTCTGAACCACTTGTAAATTTTGTTCGTACCCAAGAGTAAATTCTAAATACGAACATTGGTGAAAATTGGTGAATGCCACAAGTTAAATCACTTGTTCGTGCCACTTATGAATGAATCTGGTGGTTCTTGCATGAGGCCCATTGTATTTTCTGCAACAGTGAATGTTTGCATGTTTGCTAAGCTAGCATTTGGCTTTGAAAATGACTCCCTTATTTAGAATTGACAACAAGGCTGTGTCAGAAATCACTCCCTTGATTACTCAGCCACTCCACTAAAATGGCGTACAGTAAATATAGTGCACTATACAGTAAATAGGGAGTGATTTCGGACACAGGCAAAGAACTATCTGTTTTATAAACTAGTACAAACAACCTTAATGTGATGAGCGACCGTAAACAAGATAATACATGAAATAGTTAACTTTATGTATAAACTATCAAGGTGAAAAATACACCCATGTAAAAGGGAATGCTTGTATTAAAATACATAAAATGATTTACTTGCGCTTGCTAACGTTACTGGTTATGGTAAAACATTTTCTTTTAAGATACAGGTAGCTAACGAGCTAGAATTGCTAGCAGTCTGTCTCCTTAAAAAAAGGCTATGGCACTTTTACTTTCTTAACAATTAATTTTCTAGAAATAATATATTTCAAGCTCAGGTTCTTTATTTGTCATATGCACAACAATCACAGTGAAGCAGTCGTTGGCAATGAAATGCTGTGTCCTCAGGCTCCCTCCAACAATGCTCAAACAAAATGTATAAAAAAGAAAAACACGCATGTAAAGAAATGAGAATCTAAGACATAGACATAAAGTAGTGCAGAAATAAAATATAGAAATAAAAAATAATATATATAAAATAGAATAAAATGAAATAAAACATAATATGAAATATAATGTAAAATATAATACTGTGGTAGACTGGTGTACAGTAGTGATAAAATTAATAAACTGTAGTAAACAGGTTGTGCAGTAATGTAAATGTATATGTGTAATGAGAAGCTGTTATGGACAGGTAATACACATAAATATATATACTGTTGTGATGGTTTAACAGCATCTAAACAGGTAGTAAAATAAATATATATGTATACTGCGATGTGTGCAGGTATAAACAGGTAGTATAAATATATATATATATATATATACTGTATATATACAGGTAGTAGAGTATGTAAACAGGTAGTAACATTAAGTACAAGTAGTATAAAAGTGTACCAGTGTGGTGTGAGTAAAGTATATATAGTGGTATATAATAACAAAGTAGATGCTTTGTGTCAATACTACCATTTAATCAATGGTAACATTAGCCAAATGTAGTAGCTACAAGACAGATACACTGATAGCATGCTGTACAACTTCACCATCATCTCCAGCTGTGTATGTGACATACTCTCCTATTAGTAGTATTGTCATGAAAGGCACTCTACCTTGGCCATGGACCCCTGACGACAGCAGCAGGAGGACACTGAGCAGGAAACACAGCATTAGCCAGAAAGATGATGATGATGATGATGATGATGAAGAAAGGAGGTGAGGAGACATGAATGGAGCCTAGAGACATGAAAAACAATGCTATAATTTTTCATATACTTATTTGTTTTTGCATTAATTTATATTTATATAAAATGTTATTTATTATATATACAGTAGTCAGCTGACTCAGTATCGTCAAATAGTCTGCATTAAATAGCTCAAATACCAAGTAAAAGCAAACCAAACAAATGCTAAAGCCAGCTAGGCAACCCAAAGAGCAATCAACAGAAAATGAATCGGCAACGATTTATGTTGATTATCCAGTAAACATTTAAGTATTTTTCAAGTAAAAATGAGAAGAATTCACTTGTTCCAGCTTCTCATATGTGAAGATTTGCTGCTTTTCTTTCTTTTCCATGATAGCAAACCGAATAGAGAAAATAGTCAAATATTCTGACACTGTGGATTTCTGAAAAGATTCGCTGGCTTTTGAACAGGTTTCATCAGGTGGCAGGTAAAATCTTTTTGTAAAATTTCCTTTTGGTACAAAGAAAAAGAAAAAAAAAAACCTGCCACCAACAAATGTAACCTTTTCCCATGGGAACTCTTTTATGGTCGACTCAGACTGCAGGTGCTTCGCTGCTTGTCCCCATTACAGACCCTCAAACTTCCCACAGCTAATGACACACACAGGGCTGTAATATTAACAAACACGCAGCACTTTAAGAGGCCATAAAACTAACACGCCTGTCTGAGAGGGCCAACATTTAACAACACAAAAAATGTACTCTGGATCCTTTGACTGCACATACTAAATAATTATAATGTATGATGCTTATTCTCCCATGAAGAAAGATGGTTTGCAACCTTAGGATTGTATCAAGTACAACAGTTGTTTAGAACCATGAGAGCCACTGTTTCCACTCTGCCTGACTCCAGCAGAATAAAGCTAAATGTGCTCTTTAATTTGGAAATACACTGGAAAACTGCAGGAAAATGAAAAAATTGTGTAGGCAGGTGCTCTTTGGAAAACAAAGGCAAAAACTCTGGCAGTTGTTCTTTGTGAATAAGAACATTGTTCAACAAAATGCAGGCTGAACAACGTTACAATGAACTGTCTGGTGGCTCAGCTGTTATACTGGAGTTCACAGACCTGTGATCATGCATGAGAGAAGAGTTTAGAACAAATTGAATTATATAGGGTTGTTTGGTAAAGTGGCTTTTCAGTATGAAACTGTGAAAATGATATAGGCTAAAGGGTGGACAGGTGAAGAGAAATACAAACATGCAAACAGAGAATAACACCGGACAGCTTTACTGGCAAAGTAAGATGCTAATTGTGAAATGCCAACTCGTTCATGTCGTGTCACCATATAAAACAATATAGAATAATTTCTACATATGTTGAATGCCAAGTTTGAATTTTTAAATCTGTCCTATGAATCAAATGATGGATGATAATGAGTCTTTGTTTTCCTTTAATTCATATTTTCATGAGTTCTTTTCTGAGCTTTTATTTTAGACAGGCCACCACTGAAGACAGTTAGAGAGAAACGTCCAGCCTCCCTAAAGGCTTTTCAGACCACCTGACACACAGCCATCATGTGTAGCAAGTGGATCTACTTGCCGAGAGGATTGTAGAGTCTCCTCTTTGCCTGATCCCCTTTTCCAATTCTGGGTGCATGCAATTAAGTTACATAAGCAATAAAAATTAGTACAACAGCACTTAGGCTACCTTTGGACTTGGCCAATTTTCCCACCACTGATCTTTTGAGTCATCAGAATTTTTTGAATGAACACCATATGAGCAAACGCATTAGACGTTTAGTCCACAGTTCACTTTGACTGAATAAAAATAGGCCATTATGTTGGAGTTGTGCCAAAATGAGAATCCATTTGGAAAGAGTCAGTTTTTCCTCTATGCATAGGAAAAAAACTTATGTGGATCTGTCTATAGAACATTCAATGTGAAAGATGTTATAGTAATTATTTAACACTGATGTTGGTCTGATTTTCCATACTGTGAGGGTCTGTAGATCACCACACTCCAGTGAGATTAAAGTGGTCAACATTCATTTACTGATGCGTTTACTGCCCTCAGAGTGACCTCACCAGGGAAAAAATGACACCCCACAAAACAGCTTGAACTCCAGTGAACCTTGCCAGTACCCAGGTGGCCTACTGATGAAGGAAATGAAATACAAATGCGCAACAATGGACTTCAGAAATCTGATTTTATTTGGAGCTCAATAATGTCATATTGCTGGCGGCAGTTCGCTGGCAGTTGTTTTATAAGTCAGGGATTTAGTGTTTACAGTTGATGGCAGCATGTCCTCATTTTTACTTACATAAAGAGGCTTTAGCTGACCTAACAATGATCATACAGTCCGCACATACTGAGTAGTATAAAAAGTGATGTTTTGCCACTAGAGAGTTCAATGACTGACGCAAAGAACAACGTAACTGTTATTTAATAACTGTGTAGCCTACATTGTTGATTATAACTGCAATGCGTAAAAAGCAAGAGATTTTACTTTATGTTGATTTTACTATATAATTATTAGATACTGACAATTATTTTTAATGTGTATATATATTTCGTAAAGAGGTATAGCAAATGAATTGTGTCCCTTTTCTTCAGGTGGGCTATTTTACAACACTTTCGAACAATGGACGGCAACTAGACTGGCAAGCTAGCTTATTTCAGTCGTTTACCTGAGAACACAGGACTTTTAAGAGAGGACCGGCAACCCAAAACTGTACACAGCCACAATGTTACAACAACTTTTTCTCGCCTTTCTTCGGGGAGCCAGGTGAGGTGTCTTACCTGGCTGTTCAGTGGGTGTCCACGTTATTCCTTCAGAGAGTCTCCACACGGCATTCCTGAGGTGGGATGTCAACACGCGCCAGTTCCGCTAAACTGTGGAGCCACAGCTCCGCACACATCAGGTTGTATCTGAACAGCTCCTCCGGGTGTAATCCGAGAAACAAGGCCCTCCTGGTGCTGCAGCATGGGCGTGGAAGTCCGGAGAAAACCTCCACAGAGCAAACAAGGCCGGTACAAGTAATAATAGGCCTAATAATAATAATGAACTTTATTTATAGAACACTTACCAATGTAAAAAAGTGCTTCACATAGAGAAAAATGACATAAAATACATGATGGGCAACATTAAAAATATAAAATAATAAACAAAAAATTAAAAACCTATTTAAAAAACAAGCAGGTCAGATAAAATCAAGATATGCTTTCCGATAAAAGTACGTTTTTTTTAGATGAGACTTAAAAGAAGACACTGACTCTGACAGCCTTATTTCCTTGGGCAGGTCCCTCCAGAGACTCGGGGCCCTGGTGGCAAAAAGCTCTGTCCCCTTTAGTTTCCAGCCTGGACTCTGGAAGAGACAGAAGACCTCTGCCTGAGGATCTTAGTCTCTTAAGCGATTAAAAAGGTCTAAAATATAATCTGGAGCCAGGTCACGAAGAGCCTTAAAGGTAATCAATAAGATGTTCAGCTCTAAAAATCAGGGAGTCAATGTAAAGAGGCTGAAACAGGTGTGATGTGATGTACCTCTTGGTTCTGGTTAAAAGCCCAGCAGCTGAGTTCTGTCCAGTCTCTAGTCGTTTCAAAGTTTTTTGATTAAGACAATAGAAGAGGCTGTTGCAATAATCAAGGCACGAGGAGATAAAAGCATACAGTATACAACAGTTGCTGCATCTTGTAGCTGCCCCTTGCCATTTATAGGATATAATCTGTCACTTAACTATAACATAGAACTTCTGCTACAGTATGTAAGTCAATTTTATTTCTATAGCCCAATATCATAAATCACAAATTTGCCTCAAGGAGATTTACAGTCTGTACAACATACAACACCCTCTGTCCTCAGACCCTGTGTGTGACATTGTCAAAGTATTTCTGTAGGCATTCATTTTAGTGACCATACTGCACTCCATCATTGAAGACTGCATTAACCCTCATGCTACCAGACTGAGGTAACCGCAGACCCCAGAGGTATACTTTTTGTCTTATCCCACAGGTGCTTTATTCTATCATTCCAATTTTTCACGACTTTGTCAATCAACTTGTTCCTAATGACTTCACATCATTCATATCACCATCATGTTAAATATGTTGGCAGGATGAGGATTAAATCATTTCCAAACAGCAGCTGTGTTGGAACGTGACCATACTCTGAGGCTAAACTACATGAATCTCGGCTGGCAGGTAAACCACCTGCAGGGTTGGTTATTAAGAAGTTGTTTGTTTAGCTTCATTGCAGTGAGCAGAAGCACGGCTGCCTAATTACAGCCAAGATACCACCTGTAAGTCATCTTAAATTTACAACGCACAATAACACAGTAATATGTACAGAAACTTGACGAGGAAGTAAGAGCATATATATATTTTAGTGCTCTTGAAAGTACTCTTTTCCAGGCATAACTGTAGAAGAATTTGATTACTAGTAGATTAGATTAGAACCAGACTAAAGAGACCTGTGCTCCCTGCAGGAGTTAATCGGGTTAAGTGTAAATAAACTCACTCACTACAATAATAGCTCATGTTAAGGCATGGCATCTTGACTCTAGGTAAACTGAGTAATCAGTGTGATCAAACGGATGACCAGGAATGCAATAGAATCTAAGTTGATAAGGAAGAAGGAGACAGATGTGACATTTTAAAGTGTGCTACACATTTTAGTTATCACAGATTTATTCTGAAATGAAAAATCAGACATTTTTCACATTATATTCCCATGTATTGCAACAGTGCTGCATTTTACAGAAAAGTCACAACAATAAACATTGAAAAAGTGACTTCTTAAACTGCTTTCAACTTAAGCACTTCAGCTACAAAATTACTGACTCAACTTGAAAATAGCTCTTTAAAGTATAATCTCCTTTGACTGCTGTGATGTTAACAAGGCACATAATGGTACATTCATTTCACATCTCTTCAAATAATGACTGGAGACCATTCATTTTAGGCTCAATAAATAGTCTCCAACCCTGCAGCTCATTACTTGATTTGAATTAATGTTTTTTTTTTTCAGTTAGCAGAGCTAGCCACTGAAGTATATTTGCTTAAAAATGAGTATACTGTGACATGTCCCAATATCAAGACATACACCATCAAATCACATTCAGATGTCTCATTTGTGCCACTGAACCTGACATCATTCTGACCTTTGTAATGGTGCACATCACAGTCTCTATTTAACTCTTAGGACTTTAGGTCTGTTCAGGGGTCTGACTCATGTGGTTCGATATCAGTTATTTTTTCAATATCACATTTGAGGCCTGTAAGATAACATAGAGCAGACTTCAAGGGCTGAAACAGTTAGTCAATTCTTTCGTTAGTCAATCTGGCAGTAAATTAGTCAGCAACTAATTTGACAATCGAGATAATCATTTTTTATCAACATTCGCAAGTTTCCTTTGTCATATGTGATGATACCTGAAGAGTTTTGGACTGTTGGTTGGACAAAACACGCAATTCGAAGACCTATCCTTAGGGTTTAGGAAATTGTGATGGGCACTTTTTTCCGACATTCTTTGGACCAAACAATTATTCGATGACTCAAGGAAATAACCTGCAGATTTATTGATAGTGATAACAATCGTTCGTTGCAGCCTGACAGGCCCCAATGATCTATCTGTATTAAATTGTATTGTTAGCTTTGATAGAAGAAGAACAGCAAAGTCATCTGCAAAAATAGGAATCTGAGGAACTATATTATGAATCTTCTATTAATCTTGTTTTTACACAAAATAACTTAAGGATATTATTTTCTTGGGAATCAGGCTACATATTTAAGGGAAAGAAATAATGTAATCTGCTCCCACTCTGCATTACAGGAACACCGGGACACTTCAAATTCTAGTAGATTTTTCCTAAACCAAACACTCGTATCCTCATTAAAACAGATTATTCTGACGGGACCTGTGCCATTTCACATAATGCTAGTAATGTTATATGTATATAGGCATATATAACAAAGCAAGAAGAGATTCCCACAGTGTGACAAGTATCTAGCAAAGAAAAATGACCCACTACAATTCAAGGTGTCAAAGTGTCCCTTTAAAGCTGTAACACTCATACTTTGCTGACACTTGGATGTGTTAGCTACATTTTTGAAGCTCCCCTAAGGCAAAAGATCATAACTTGTGTCAAGCCCACAGTTAATGTACAGCTGATAATGAGGCCCTGGCCTGGCCTGAAGACATGATCGATGGAAGAAGGAGCTAAAGAGGCTGTTCGCTCTTTTTGTGGCAGCGTGTGCCAAACATAACCAGCTCTAAAGCTGTGACGTCACTGTTCAAACCATCTGCTGGTCTAGACTTCATTGGCTCGTATCCTGTGATGTCAGTGCAGAGTGATTTCTTGTTCCTCGTCTTCGTCATTGGATTCATCAGCAGCCAAATCTTCTCTTTCGTCTCCATTCTGCCGCAGTAATGGCAACTCAAGCTCTGGGCTCTTACTGTTGAGCTGCCTTAAAGACAGAGCCTTATCTGATGGAAAATATCACAACATTGTCAACATTATCATCACTTCTTAAAGCCCCCCCCTCCACTCAAACATTTTGCTTATCGTGACTTGACTTGGATGTTTGAGCCTCACTGTGCAGAATGATGTACAGTATGTGCAGAGTTTTCACATTGATCTCCTGAAGGGGGAGAGTTTCCCTGTTCACCTTTAGGCCGCTTTCAGACAGAATCAGGCGTTACAAGTAGTAACTACACAGCAATTAACGTCTTTGTGCTCCCAGGGTTGAACAGCTGATGTACAGTCATCACAGAGACGATCGATCAGTCTCTCTTCCATCTTCACAGCTGCTCGGTAAACAGTGTAATATTAAGGTAAACAGCTAATGCTACAATGCTACAGGTAAAGTTCTTCTTCACCTGGGCGTCTGCCGGTCTGATCGGCAGCGTGATGTCGGGATGCATGTCTCCAAAAGTTGATTCTGTTTGAACTTTTCGCCACAGGCCACTGCAGTTTTTTTCGGCACCCCCTGTGGCCTGAACGTAGTACCCTCGTTCAAATGAATGGAAAAACTGTCGTTTTCGCCGCAGCGCCTGATTCTATCGGAATGTAGCCTTAGGCTGAATTCACACCAAATCAGGCACTATGGCGAAAACGTTTGAACGTGGGTAGCACGTTTAGGGTGCGGCGGAGGGGACTGCAGGGGGTGCCAGAAAAAACCACAGCGTCCAATCAACGTCACGCTGCGGTGGTCAATCACGAAAGCCGGCGATCAGACCAGAAGATGCCCACGGGAAGAAGGACTTTGTTTACCGTAGCATTGTAGCATTTCACTGTTTACCGAGCAACTGTGAAGATGGAAGAGAGACTGATCGCCACCATGATGACCTATCCAGAGCTGTACCACCCTGCCATGAAGGAGTAAAAAGACATTAATCGGTGTGCAGTCACTTGGTGTTGCATCGCTCTTCAAGTTGGGATTGCTGGTTAGTATTTCTGGCCATGTAGTGACACTCCCACACCGCTGCACAACCCTGAGATAATTGCCACAATGCCTGATTTGGTCTGAATTCAGCATTAATCTGATTTTAAGATATGTATGTGTGGGCAGGATTTTCTGACATCACAACTAATTTGGAAGCCAATCATGGTCCAGTGTGCAACTCACAGAGAGTAATGTGGAAACCTAAAGCCTGAGAATGAACTTTCCAGTAAAGTTGTTGTGTCCAGTAGTTAACTTTTTTAAATGAAAAATATTTGCACATTCATAGATTCTGGATTTTTCAATGAGGGAGAAGGAATAGGTGTCATTGTTATCATTTTTTGGGGGGGCATATAATCAGACACAAGATATTATTATTATTATTATTATTATTGTTATTATCAAAGCAGAACACTTTACATGTCATTAAACATGTCTGTAAATATTTGTCGACTCTTGATATGTTAACAGTATAATGAAAAATAACAATAAAATGAATACTTACTTTTGGAATAATATGTCTTGAGTCCGACATGCAATGAAATGCCACACAGACACACAGCAAATCCCAGCCAGTTAAGCAAGCCCAGTTTGTCTCCCATCAGAGGTGCTGCCAAAAGCAGAGTACACACCTCCTACAGGAAAACAAGGCAGGGTTTATTAGAGACCAGAACACCGCAGCCCCTTGAGGCTTTACAAAGATGAAATGCTCTTTACGCACCAGAAAAAACAAAAGTTGTTGGACAGATGAAAAACTTTGTGTGCCCAGATCTTTAGCAATAGCAGAGCAGCTGACCTTTCACAGCATGTCCAATAAGATTGAAGCTGTCCCCGCACTGCGCAATTACATACAAAGTCAATGCAAAGACGCGAATAGGTGTGAATTCGCGCCAGGTGATTTTTCAACTTGCCCGATAAATTTGCAAGATCTTGTGTCGCGAAAGCCTATCAGCGTCGAGATTCTCCTCCTGACATCCTGACGTTGAATCAGAAATGAAGGAGAAAATAACCATCTGTGGGAACACAGAGCTCTATGATACTACTTCATATTTATACAAAACCGGACAAAAAAAAAGAGATTGCTTGGAGAAAAGTAAGCGAGGAAGTTGGACTACCTGGTAAGTTCCGAAAACATGCGTCTGTTACTTGATTCCAGCAATCGGTTGTACTTTACTATGAACCAAGTCACTAGCCCTGATCGATCCAAACTCCATTCAGAACACAAGCAATTTTAAAAGTTATTTGCTTGTCATCTTGCGGACAGACCTGACAAAGCATGGATTCAGACTTTTTATGAATCTGCATCATGATGTAGTTATTTCGGCATCCATTTGATCCATTTATTACAATTAAATCACAACAAAATCTGATTATTTTTGGTTCATTCCGCTGTAGTAGTAAATCCAGTCAAATTGGGCACTGGTAAGCCTAAAGTAGAAATGGAAGCAGCAGTCATCCAGACACAGATCCTGGAGAAGATGGTGAAATTCACTGAGCTGTGTGCGCTTCCGGATGACGTTATGAACCCAGAAGGGCGAATATTCGCAAGTTGTGTTTCTTCATTCACAAATGATCCCGCGGTCAAACTCGAGTAAGGCAAGGTGAAAATTTGCTTCGCTTTTGGTGGGAACAAAGCTTTAGAGTTTCTACATTTTCAGCGATAAAATTCTAGTATAGTCTAAAAATGTGTGTGTATTCGCTTAGCAGCCCCCCACAAGAAAAAAGGCAACACAGCTCTCTAGCTTTGTTGACTTATTTTGACTGATTCAAAAAAAGAAAGCCATGTTACACACAGAATTATAACAGTACCTTAAAGATCCCTGATATGGACAATGTGAGGCTGGAGGTTCGGGAGACTAGCAGGAACTCTGAGAAGCCTAAACCAAAGGCCAGTAAGCCGCCAATGCTCAATGTGAAGAGTGTATACAGGAGAGGTGAGAGTTCCGTCACCCGGAATAACTTTTCTGAGGTACTGAGACTCAACCCTGGAAATAAGACAGAGAGGGGAATCTATGAAGATGTTTCCATGGGTTGGTTAAAGGACTTGTCCATTTATATTCCAGGATTTTCAAATCAAACAGCAAAGGTTTACTTGTGAACCTAGGGGCATTTGTAGGTGACGATACAAAAGACAGAGAAAGAGAAAGAGTCAAGAATGTTACCAATGTAAGATCTCTGACATGCAATGTCAAGCAGTTGGATTGATGTGTGTCACGAAGTGCAGAGAAACTCTGATATATATAGACATAGCTGGATTAAAGATATGGTTAAAATTCCCTTTTGGCAAAGCAACTATAAAAGCACTACCCTACATATTTTAATGGAACTGTCCTCACTCTGACTATGAGCATGGATTTCACCTCTCAGGCTACGTACAGGCTGCACTGCCTTATTGGTGTAGACTGACTGAATGTGGAAAAACTGCTGAAATTGCACTTATTTTTGAAACATTTGGAGGTGTTGTTATTTATAGGTTATTATGCAATGGTTTTACTGGTCTGGCCCACTTGAGATCAAACTGGGCTGTATGTGGCCCATGAACTAAAATGAGTTTGACACCCCTGGTGTAAGGTGTTGGGGCAGAATGCAGCCTGAGAGGAAAACCTGCAGACGTTACTCAGGGCTGAAAAAGTACTCCACCTCCTGTGCATGTTTTCCGGATTTAAAAAAAAGTCATGCAATCTGTATTTTTATTTACAGTTAATTTTCTTCTAAAAATCAAAGACAAGACAGTAAAGCATAAAGCTCCTTGTAGTAAAGATGCAACATAATCTATCAAGTAAACTAAATATGATTTTAAGTAGGGTTAGTGCATTAACGATATACTGTACGTATATATATATATATATCTTAACTTCAATGTCATGGGATAGCCTTATTGATCAAGCCTGTCCTAGTGAGCTCTGATCAACCTCCACAAGCTGCAGTCTTAACAGGCACTTGATTATTTGCACTCAAGTGTGGGTTTTGGGACAGACCCTATGTTGACACTTAATCGGTTTTATGAGGAAAATGACCATTGATCTGTACAGAGGAGTCTATGTAATCTGTCATTGAAAATAACCAGAAAAAGCATAATTAGGGCTACAGAGTTCACTTTACTGCAGTGACAAGAGCTGAGAGACAACAGAGTGAGGACGACAAACCCCAGCTCAAGACTGTACTCACCTTCATTAAACAGAAAGAGGGGAAAGAGGCCAATGAACATGAGAGGTTGTAGGTGGTACATGGCGTCTATTGGGTTCTGAAGGCCTGGGGGAAAGTGCAACATGAAAAAGAAGTTTACAGCAGGAGAAAATGTGGTAATAAGCTTGCATGAGTTTCAACTTTTTAAAATCTTTTCTTACAGTTATGGCAAAACATAAACACAAATTTAGATGTGCCAAATAGTCGCATCAGAGGTTATGTTGTAATTCTTGTCTGATTCTTCTCTTAGCTGTGTGTTGATTACGCAGTTTTGATTGAGGTGATATTGAACAAAGTATTCCTAATTTTTAATTTGTATTCTGTAGAGCCTCTTTCAGAGGTTCCACAGGAAACTTATCTATTATCTATCGATTCATTCAAGGTGAGAGGACTGCCAGGAGTATCGCAAAATGTCAAAATGTCTGGAAACTTGTGTTTACCATAGACTGTATATAAAGATGGGCGGCATGACAGCTCCCTAAAAGTGAAGCCAAAACATCTCGATCGCCCCCTGGTGGCTGGCTGCAGTATAGGTCATTAACCCCGCCTCCTCCATGTTAATAGATGGGACATGGACCAAACTGAAAAGTCAAAGTACACGTCAAATAAAATTTTCCCAAACATGGTTTCTGTCATTTTAGGTAGTTCTTATCACGCTGATGTTTGTTCAAGTGTTTGTTTTTCTGATAAGTTTGGTTTTAATAAGTTATTTGATGCTATAAAAACGGGGTGTCACGTCATGATTGACAACTGTGAGTGTGCTCGATTGGTTTGGGCGGGACCTCGATACCGATCACTACTGCGCAGACTCCAAAAAACGTCACCAGCGCAAGATGGCAGCGCCCGTATCCGGGGATATTTTGGCTTGATCTTTGTACAGTGGGAGGACGTGGAGACGCGTCGTCCATCTTTATCTACAGTCTATTGTGTTTACTGAAAAGCTAAAATGCTGTTACACATATATTCATCATTTTTGCATTTATATTCAGAACTGCCTCTTTCAAATGTTTCACAGGAAGTCATTTGTTCATCTATTTACCCATCTCAGTTCATTCGGGGTGGATGGCCACAGGAAGCAGATAGTCAGATTTGAATTCAGGTGTTTATGTGGCTAAAATGCCCACAAGCAAAGCAACGATAACAGGACTGCTCCACATACATTATACTCATCATTTTCAACTTGACAGTGACTCAACACTCACCTAGCTCTGCTTTCTGCATGAGGAGCTGAGTGAGGGTCCAGCGGATCCCCCCTATGAAGGATGCCAGCAGCACCATGATGAAGCCCTCCAGGTTGAACTGGGTCGACTCAAATGTAAACATAAACAGACCACTGGAGATCAGCAGGACCACCAGGATCAGGAAAGGGTTCTGGGCGAAAGGGACAGAAGAGAGAGACAGTATTTTTTTTAGAACATGACATGACATTAGTTCATCACAATACACCTGAGAACATGACTGCCACAAATACTGATATACTGAATATCTTGTAAACAATTTGATTCTGCTGGCAAATTATTATTTACACAAATGGAGATCTCTCCTGTTTTTGAAGCCTTTAAAAATGAATGGGCCATCTTTTTAAAATCCTTGAGACAGATTAATGGTAAGAATTCATTAAAACTACTTCTCTCACACTTTTATAAAGACAGATTTATAAAGATAAGATAAATTTATAAAGACATGTTATCCTTTTTTATATCATTTATTTTGATTATTTTACTGCCTGATTTAATGTTATCATTTTCGTATTGTAATGAACTAATATTATGTTCTACAGATGTTTGAACTATGGTATTCAATAAAGTGGGAGAGAAGTGGATAAAAAAAAAAAAAAACTTTATTTCCTTACATTTCACCGGCACGCTGGTGTCTTGCAAGCATCTTTATTTTTGTTGTTGGGCTAGTCATTATTTAAGAACAGCACTCTCCACTGAAGAAACATGCTGGCATTAGTTGTGGTTGCCAGGAGATTTGTGACAAAAGCTACACATTTTATATTGATCGCCACTGAAAATTGGAGATAGAAAGAAAAAAAATAAAACACACACAACAGATAGTGACTGCTGGGTGGAAGAAAAGGACTCCATGATGGTGAGCGTTTGTTACTGTCAACATGGCTATTCAGATATTCTTTATACAGACAAAAGGTACAGGGGTCGGTTGCACAAAACACCTTAAGTTTTCTCCTTAAGTGTGACACTTAATGGTTTAATTTCTCTTAGCTGGGGGACTTACTTAAGGGTGTTGCAGAGAACCCCTGAAAAGGTTTCCTTAGTTAAGGAAAAACATTGAGGCATTTACTGCATTGGAAGAGATTTTACAGCGGTAAAACTCTACAGTTTTCATGGAGACCGTTTGTTTGCTTGCACTGGCGTTTGTGACACCTGTTATCGTCTCACAAAGTTGCCCTATAAATAGTAAAAAAAACGGCAGAAGAAAAAGAAGACAAGAAAACCAAATTGGTTAGAGGAGGACAAGATTATACTTCTGGAGGAAAGCAATAAAAGAAAGCACATATTAAAAAGTTAATTTGATCCACAAATAACAGCAAACAGAAAACAACAAATGTGGGGGGAAATTGCAACTAAAACGAACCGTGGAAAGATCCCGTAGTATAAAACCGTAGAGCAATCATTAATTGCAAAGGGGCTGGAAGAGCACACCTGCAGAAAGTAGAGTGATCCATCTCTAGACGGTTGGACAAATCATGAATTGACTACCGGTCAAATCTCTAGTGTAAAAAGTTTTTTTCCTTACTTTGGTTGCTAAGGTCTGATGTGCAACGGTTTAAATAAGTTTAAGGGATTCCTTAAGTATAAGACCAAGGTAAGGAGAAAACCTTAAATGCTTAAGTGAACTTTCATCATTGCTACATGAGCTCCCCCACCACTACTTGAATAAGCGTACTCACAGATGGAAAAGACTAAATGACCTGAGGTACTTTTCGGTAATGAGCAAGCTGTTAATGAATGTACAGTACCTATCTGTGCTCAGCTTTAATGAAGAGTGAGTGAAGTGAAGGTAAAATTCATTTTACTGAGCACAACGAGAACACAGCAAGGTTCTGAGTTAGACTGAAATAGTTGTTTTTAATCAATAAAGGTATTAGCACACTGTCTGACTGCTCATTTCATGGCCATTCACAGCCATCATGAAATTTCCTCAAAATTCTTCTTTTTGTAGGACTGTAAAAATCAGAAAACACAGCAAAAGCATTTCCTCCAGCATGCACATAGTTTGTATGCTAACTGCACTTCTCTAATTCTGTCAGTATGACAAGTGAACATAAATCAGGTAGAAACGATTATATCATTCAGCAAAGGTAGAATTGTTTCTTTCTTGGATTAGTTCGGGCATTGTGTGGTCAACACATGATTTCAACAAATGTTTGAAACTGAAAAAGAAAGCTCACTCACCGGCTCCTCTAGTTTAAAGACCAGAGAGAAAAAGAGGATAAAGAGCACTGCTGAAGACTTGGTCATGGTGTACCTTGAATGACAAAATAAGAGCCACACGATAACTGGGTAAACACAATACTGATAACCTGAAGTCTGTCAGCTCATCATATTTAACATTCTATTAAGAAAGCCCAAGCCACAACTTACAAGCTAATGGTGATGAAGAGGAAGCTCCAGTTGGAAAGTCCTATGTCCAGTGCTGTTGCAAAGGCTGGGTAAGAGGGACAGAATTTAGGACTTTCAGAAGAGAAACAACTTGCAATAAATTACGTTCTTACATAACTATGTTGCAACTATTTTTGTGAATAAGAAGGTAGTATATAAAAAAAACACATGCTTTGTATTAGTTCACATTTAACTGAACAACAGTGAAACCTACTAATTTTAGGCTTTACGATGGATGGGATGCCAGGGATATTTTGATGTGTTACTTTAATTAAAGATGAAACAAAAAATGGGTAATCCCAAAAAAATGAAAACACATTAGCTTTAATATATAAAGCAAATCTGCCTTATTTTTTGATGGTTAATTGCTGTATTGGTTTATTGGAGTCTTCAACTATCCCCCCTCAGGTGTGATGTAATCTTGGTATCAATATGGACTTTAGTCAGTTGTATGCAGCAGTATTCTTTACTGAAAGCTTAGTCAGTAAGTGAACATGATAAGAGCTGACCATCAGTCCCTTCTCTGTTCTCTTAATACTTAGTGCTGCCTTCTGAACAGTTAGATAAAACTCCCAAGACTCCACTAAAGTCTCACCTGTCGGAGCCACTTTACGGAGGTAATCTCTCCAGCTCAGAATGATGCGGGGTTTCCCTGTCCAGCCCTGCATGGCCCGCCGGGTCAGGGCAGACAGGCAGAAGTTGATGGTGAGGTGAACTAACGTCATGAAGAGGGGGTAGTGGAAGCCCTGAGAGAGAAACGGACAGGGTCATCTAGGACGGTCTATGAAAGGTAGATCATCCAGTCAGTGTCTCTGGGTTTTCTCAGGGTCCTGAGCCATGAGATGCTGGGAGATTACATATTTAAGACCTCCATATAGGTTAATCTGGGTCTCAAGACAACAAAAGAAGACATTCAGCTTTGATGATTTTCAGTCATGACCCCAAATGAAACCATGCATGTCCTCTGTAGAGGAACAGTGTTATTGCTGGGAAACCATTTATGAAGTCCTTCACTTACCTTCATCAGCCATTTGTTATAGAAGGTGATGCCTATAGAGAAGACGTAGTAAAGGAGAACTAATCCAATAGTGCGAATCCCCCGGCAAATGAATTGGACAGGGCACGCCATGCAGGACTGCCAGGATCAGCTGTCCAGGAAAGACAACTACTGTAGAAAAGTCATCTCCAAACTGAATCCGCAGCCCTATAGTTGGTTGCTTTAAGAGAGTGAGAGACAGCGTGTAGAAGAGGAGAAGGTGGGGAGAGAGAAACAAGGGTTAGGGTTTGGTTGCATTGCAGCTGAACAAGTAGCTACATAGTTATATCAAAATTATAAATAAGCCTGCTGCAACGTTAGCTTAATGGCAACATTAGTGTTAACCTAGCCCAAGTTTGACAAACAGCTAGCCGTTAAACCACGTCAGCTAACTAGCGCGCTTAAGCCACTATTAACATATACCGTATGTTAACAGCAGCCAACCAACAGATTATTACAGGAACTGAGTTAGTTTCTTATTATTAATTAGACAGCCTCTGCTCATATTGTTAGCTGATGAACTCACCAGTTGCTAAAGTGACGGTGGCACTCACCAAATGGTTGTTTGGCTAAGTTTGACAGGTCCAATTGTTCTCTGGGTTAACTAAGTTAGCTTATAACGTTACCCCATTAACAGCTGACATTAGCTTGCTATGTAAACCGGTATCGTATTGTTGATACAGGTTAATTTACTAAATCGACACAAAAATAAATAAGCAGTTATTTCTTAACGTAGAGTACGGTCCGTTTGCTTTCAACAGCATCACTCGCCTGCTGCAACTAGTGACAGTATACAGTACGTGTCATTTCATATGGCGACACCCTCATACTGAACTGCATTGATCAATCTCTCCATTAACAGTGGCCGTGTTTGCTTCCCATCTACAAGGCACATGCATTATGACCTAAGACCTTGCTTGAATCAGTATGAACCATTCTTTAATTCGGCATCAACGCAGCCCGCGAATAAGTAGTATGATTTAATACATGTTGACTTTGCTGTTTTGGTTGTCAGTGCTCGCTACACGCACACACACGCGGACTTAGCTAGCAAATTCGTAATGTAGCTAGGCGGGGATCCACACAAACACGGCTAATTTAAATTGTCATCTTTTTAAATTGAGTTTGGCCTTTGCCAGCAGCAAACAAAACGGCAGAGAAAATGTGCTATTAAAGAAACCTACCGTCAGTCTTGTTGACTATATGGCTGAGCAACATGTGCAAACTTTGTAGTGTAACATTATGCGGATCAGATCATTACCATTACTCGGGGGACAACAGAGTTGAAAGAAATTAACCGCTAGGGGCAGTATATTCCATAGGAAACGGGTTTTCTCGTAAAATCACTTCCACAGTCGAGGAAACACAGGCGGAAGTCAACAGAGACAGTTGTGTTCTGCGCTCAGCTGAAAGGTAACGCTTTTTGCTCGAAATTGTGTTTAACTTAACATTATAACAAATTTAATGTAACATGAACATATATGGTACTGTTCAGCGGCAAGGTACTTGTAATGCTCGCACGTTAAACCAAACTATCTGTGTGTTTTCAGCAGAATGGCGGACGAGGAGGACGAGACTGGCTTCGACGAGGAGGTGGAGGACGGACCAGGCGGCGTAGATGTCGGCCACGGGAAGAGGAAGAGGCTCTTCTCCAAGGAACTCCGGTGTATGATGTACGGATTTGGAGACGACCAAAACCCGTACACGGAGTCTGTGGATATTCTAGAAGACCTGGTGATCGAGTTTATCACGGAAATGACCCACAAAGCTATGTCTATCGGACGCCAGGGCCGCGTCCAGGTGGAGGACATCGTTTTCCTAATTCGCAAGGACCCCAGGAAGTTCGCCCGAGTCAAAGACCTACTGACCATGAACGAAGAGCTGAAGAGAGCCCGGAAGGCTTTCGACGAAGCTAATTATGGCTCATAACCTGACATTGGTTGTGACACTCTTTCACCTACATCTAATTTGGCGGGTCTTTTCTTTTTAATTGCTGTTCAACTGAATTGTTGTTCTTTAGGAGTTTGGTCAGACTTGACTTGCTTGTCTTGACTTGTCCAAAGTCAGTGTTTTTTTGGACATGTGATGTACATTATTTGATATGGTGGTATGACAGTGATGAGCAATGTCAAAGTGTTTTACAAATGCCTGATGTCATGGTGGGGCTGTTTAAATAAAGTAACTTACACATTGACTTAACATGCCCAGTCATTAATGTTAATGTTAATTTGAGTGCCCAGAGGAGACTGATCCTTAGATCTTGAAAGTGACATTTATGGCTCAACATCTCAAGCACAAATCAACTGAAGCTTCAAAATGGCAGTATCATACTGCACTCACCATAACAGCCAATACACTTCAGTTGCATCATCAAACCATAGCTCTTAAAATGTTATATGACCCCAGAAAGTGTGCAGCCAGTGTCTACTTCAACTTGGTACTGTGTTATTAGAGCTGCAGCAATTAGTTGATTTATTGATTTGAGTCATTTTTTAAAGACAAAATGGCACCGGTTTGCTGGTTTCCTTAGTATTCTATGATTGGAAACAATATTTGGGGGATTTGGAGTGTTAGTTGGACAAAAGACAGTTAAAGACTTTAATAGAAGACACTTTTTCTTCCTCTTCACAGATACTTGTGATGAATGTCTTCAGAGGACATATCCTCACATGTCATCGAGCAGAGTATCAGATAGGGAATGAATGCTGTCCATTGTGCCCCGCTGGTAAGATCCAGCTGAATGTTGAAGAGAGATTTTTTCTTGGTAGTTGCATATGGAGTGTTTTTGTTATACTGCCAGGTGCCAACAATGATTACCAGAATCAACCACTTGTGTGCATCAGTGGAGTCAGTCCACAGTTGTTGCTGTTTGTGATCACAGGTGAAATGTTTCGGTGAAGGACAGAGACAGCAGTGTCACTTTGCTGAGCTCACAACATGCAACATGCGCTTTACCCTCAAGACTGTACATTTCCATTTAATAGAAACATTATATTGCATGAAATTCGAAGTTGAGTTAAAACAGATCGCACAGAGTTCAGAAGTACTTCCTGTCTGCCCTTTTTAGAGAGAACCTTCATGAATCAGCCAACTGGACGTAAACAATGTTTTCCCTGTTCGAACTGTGATGCAGGTAGATTTCTGGCAATATTTCTTATATACGTATGACTAAGCCAAGAGTTAAAGTCCCATTGTTAATGCTGAGTAAGAACTGAGCAAACTGTGGAAGATTGGTTTGACAATCAAGATGCAGAGATTCATTTTCTCAGAAGAATCTTGGTGGAATTTTTGTGTGTCCTCTCCAGGTGTGTGGACCCCTAAAATTGGCACCACCTTGCACCCCACTTGTGACAGCAGTTACCCCAGTCAATACTTAAGTCTGTTGTATGTTCATCACACAGTCTAGTGATGAAGACGAAACTGGCCGCGGTTCAAACAAAATGGACAAAAAGAAGAAACAAACAGATTTTATTGATATTCCTCAAAACAAAATTTTTTACACAGACCATAAATATGTCAGACCAACTACAAGTGAGCGTGTGTTAGTTCATTTATTCTGTTAAAGCAAATTACTTCTTTGTACAGTGAAGTGGTTGAATTTATTGGTCTAAGCAGCAGGTAACAGGCTGCCGTCCTATCTAGACTGCATCTAGATCAGAGCTTTACTTGTGGGAGGGGGGGGGTCGCTGATGACACAGGCCTGTTAACGCCATGCATACCGCAAAAGGTGTGTGCAGCGAGTTTCCCCATTGCAGCCTTGCTGTCCTGTCACAGAGTACAGTGTCAGCGCAGCATCCATGGGCTTTCTGCATTCACAAGCGAGCTGGGGAAGACCCCCCCCCCCCCCCCCGCCGGGTGCCCTAGCTGTCTGTTGAGGATGTCTATAAGGATGGAGAAGAGAGGCAGTGAACCAGGGGGGACAGGAGGGAGGAGAGGAAGTGTGGGGGTGGGTCAATGAGGGGTCAGATGCGTTCTGAATGGGGGTTCACAGGGGAATGTCCATGAGTCTTTCTGGTTTTACTGCACATTCTCCATCATCTTGAGAAATTCTGGAAAAGAAAAGAGATGAGACAGTGTTAGTGAGATGGAAAGTTTCAGTCATCAGCAGCAATCTTAAATAGCTCAACAAATGAACTGTATCCTACAAGGAGTGTTTCTCAACTTCTCATCTCATGAGTAGTTCAACTAAAGCATGTTTTTCTTCTTCGGGTTGTTTCATTTGATTGTAGGAGGCTGATATTCCTTCATTCACATAACCAAGTAGCCAACATTAAGGTCACTAAAACCTCACCATACTAGTACCAGATATGCACAAGAGAAATATAGGAATACTCTAAAATCTTTAGAGTGCCACAGACACCCCCTAATCCCTTTATTGGGATAATTAATAACTGGAAAAGTGACGTTTTTACATTGACCTAACGCGTTCATCATCATCAAGCGCGTACCGTCAAAGTCCAGCATGCCGTCAGAGTTCTTGTCTCCATCCTTCATCAGCTCATCAATCTCGTCCTCTGAGATGGACTCGCCGGTGCTGCGGATGATGAGTGCGAACTCCTCTCTGTCGATGTAGCCGTCGCCGTTCCTGCGCAAAAGACAGAAATGCGTGGGATTATAAACATAAACATTTACATAAGTAAATTAAACACTGCCTCCAGAAAATATGTAAGTGAACCACTATCACACTATACGGTAACGGTGTGGACGTACTTGTCGAACACACGGAAGCACTCTGCCAACTCTTCCTCGCTCTTGCCGGCCTGGTCCTCCTTTAGCAGCCTCACCATCATGACCAAGAACTCCTCGAAGTCGATGGTACCGCTACCTGAGGGTAATAAAGAAGCCACATAACTGATGAACAATGGTCAGCCCGACAAAAGGCCCAACGTCCTGCGCTCCATGTTGGACATGGCGGTGCGCTCGTCTATGCGCACAATTTTACGCATGAACCACAGTAAAAGGACACACTGGAGTTAAGTGAGCCCCGATTTATTGTTTAGAAAACAAACTCATGCTGGTGGGCCATTTACTCTCTTTGCGCATCTGCGCCTAACACTCCGTCTAATTACAGAAGGTCTTGGTTCCAAATAATATTAGATATATTTACTTTGTTTATTTGATCTGATGTGGGATACCTATAAAGTGTCGGAGTCGTGTATTGCTTGTGCGTAAAAACATCCATTGCGCACTGAGTTGCTATCAGAGATACACTGGATTATCCGTTGCTCACCATCCTCATCGACCTCCTCGATGATCTCATCCAACTCCTCTCTTGTCGGGTTCTGGCCCAGCATCCTCATCACGGTACCCAACTCCTTGGTGCTGATGTCACCGCCACCGTCGGTGTCGAACATGTCGAAGGCAGCCTTGAACTCTGGAGAAATCCGTGTTGAAAGAATGTCAGTTCGTTACTCAAAAACGGGCCTAATTTGTATTCCCTACTTGGCTGTTCCTAAACTTATTACTTGTGAGCAGTAATTCATTGCAGTAGGACATTAACGCTGCATAAAATACTCATTTGCATTACTCTATAGACTGAAAAACGGGGATATCTGCCTCTGTGTGACTAACTGATGTAATACATTCTATCACCACTGTGGCTTTGTACTGGGACTGATTCCACGCAGAGGATCTAAAGTTGTCTGCCTTTTCTGAAGGAGCTCATTCTGACAAAAATAAATAATAGCAGGTGCAATTGGATGCCTCATTTCATCTTGATATTTAGAGGTGTGATACGTATATAGAACTAGGCTGCTTTATAACATGATCAGAAATTACATTACTGGTTCCTGGGCAAGGTAACGGACATTACTGAAGTAACGCGTTACTGTAGCCTATACTCACCAGCCAGCATTTCCTCGCTCAGGTAGGAGCGGGCCTCTTGTTGTGCGTCAGTCTGGAAGAAAACAGGGGCCACTCTGTCACTTCATCATTCACTACAGGCTTCATGTGGACTTTATTGATCATTTCAGTTAAAACCCTGCAGATTGAGCCTATAGCTTTAAGGCCAAATTGTCACATGATGGTGACAGTAGCGATTTCCATGCCATATACGCTGCTCCTATGATTCATTTTAAGAAGAATATTACTAAAAAACTGTAAATGTTTAAAATATCACCAGCGTCTTCAAGTCCAAACTATAATGGTACCGTGGGATAGTAAAAATACAGTTACGCACAGTACAGACGATACATTTTAGGAATGTTACAGGAATTACTGGAATATTCTAGAGATATTAAATGTTTACGTTACTGTGTGATTAGTGTTTGTGATAATAACATGCTTTCATAAGTCGTGTGTTGCAGGATATAGTGGCTGCGTCTCAAAAGGATTCTTGAGCATCGTGAAAATGAGTCCGGCTATTTCAGGCTCAACACATTAGGCTCGCTGTATATGGCCAGCAGACATCCAATCCCTGGGAATTTGTCGCCTAAGCAGAATCCGCACCTTCCCAGCTGACACCCACGCGGCTCCCAATTAGCTCAGCATCTTAACTTTCCACCAGGATCAGTAAAATTTGCAATAGATAACTGATTAAAATGCGAATCTTGCATTTATTAAGAATTATTTTAAAATAAACTACAAATCTTTCTAAAATCTTTCATTCTACAAATGCAGTATTTAGGGAAAAAAGGGTCAAATTTAGCTATTTTAAGGGAAGCCAACTGATAAACATCTAAGCCTTATCAACAGAAGGAAACATGCTTCTCAACAACTCAGTCAATTGTTTTTTAGACTTCCACATGCCTTTATTTTAACACTAATCCTCCGATTCACAGGCTCTTATTATTATGGTTGACCGACCAACTTGGAACAGTTTTACGGGTCATTTGCACAATTGATTGGTCTTACCATGTTTGTGGATTAGCTTTCCCCCCCCAATATCCAAGGAAAAAAGAAAAGCCCAAAGGAGTGGTCAATCCGTGTGCACCCCAACAGAGAGACTAGACGTCAAGTGAAGGTTCAGACACACTTTAAACGGGACAGCCAGGTCCCGCCCCCTGCCTCTCACAGGCCTCCAGATTTAGTATCCTGAACTTTTAGGGTTCTGGGGCCACAGCAAGCCAATCACACTTTGGAGAGAGGAAAGCTCTTGTCTCTTGAAGAATGTAAAAGGGGTAAACTTTGAGTTTTTAGCACTTTTGTGATCTAGGTCAAGGTAGAAAAATCTACAGGACAGGATGGAGATGCAAAGTGAATAATGCAAAGAAAAAAATTGGCAAAGATGCAGAGAGTATTTCACTGTGTCTGTCACCTGGTTTGTTAAAACTGGGATAATCAGGGGATGTAAGAAAGAACTGTGACATACTGTAAAAGAATTCACACTGAAAAGCAAAATACACTTAAAAATATCTAATTAATGCATTAGGTTACTCCCTAGAAATGGCTCCATAGCAGCTTTCAGTGATCTCCTAAAATAAAGAAAGTATAATGTAACTAAAACTCAAAAAGAAATAACAATAAAACTATAGATCTTGCAGCTCGGCAGTGCACACTGTTGATTTCTGTTTAGGCCTTGTCAATATAAGACAGTGGACGAGAAGGGGGAGCCAAAGATTTTAAAGTAGGTTATGGGTTTGGTGATGATGGCGTTTCAATCTGGGCGTGAAACTCAAAACCATTCGAGAAAAATGCTGTGGGGCTGGACCCCCCCCCCGCCTCCACTCCTTTAGCCGTGCCCTGAATAGCAGGCAGATTTTAGGCTGAGAGACGACAGGGACGCGAGGCAAGCACCCGCACATCCCAGTGCCTGATAAACACAACCTGATGCTCCTTATATGGTGAGCGGTTCCTGAGGGGAGGGCCCGAGGTGAAAGACAGGAGAGGAGGATAGGATGCTGAGGAGGGGAGCAGCCACGAAGAAAGGGGAGGGATGTTGCTTTTGAGAAATGGTGGGGGGCTTGCAGGCTATATACCCAGAGAGAGACCTGCGTTTTCCAAAGGGAGAATTAAGTCATCTGCTCTGTGACTGCCTTTAGCCTCTAATGACCGCTCTGCTTCACCTCTCACGCTGGGGATGAGCCACTGGGGCATTGATTTCTGTGCTGCTGGGAGACCACTGCGTGAAGATCAATGACAGAGTTATCACAGACTTGGGCGGAGAACAAATTGGAAGAGATCAGTGTAAAGCAGATAACTGAACATTTCCTCAGATATGACAGTTCTCTAGTGTTGAATGAGACAGGGAGGTTGGTATACGGCACTATCTATGCAAATAGAAGTATTTCAAAATGCAGCGTGGAAGCTAGTTTGAAGTTGGGACTAGAACACGGAGATAAGACCAGTCGTAATGTTTGTGTGTGAGTAAAGGGAGGATGTTGGAGGTGGCGTCGAAAGTGCCTGTGTTTACGTGTCAGTGTGTGTGATCCCCTCAAGTGTTGTCGTACATGTGTGTGTATCTGAGGAACGTAAGGCCAGACAGACCGTGGTAATCTAGAAGTCCCAGAAAGGCAACAGAGAGGTTAACAAAAGAATGAAACGTGTCAGGCATGCACGGCAGAATAATTTGCAAAGATAGACAAGGAGAAAATGGATTTATTTAGAAAGCACAGAACAGGGTGGAGCAGATATTTCATTTTCAGGAGGAGGAGGATGGTGGGGGTTAAATCTAGGAGGTGTAGCATTTCTGGAGAAACAGCAGCTGCCAAGGAGACAGCTGGGTGACCAGCTCAAAAAGGCGACCAGGGGAAAGTGCCTTCGTCTTAAAAGGTTTGAACGGATATTTATAGATATCCTCACCGAGCCCCTGGGTTTCATATGAGAAGGGGAAGGGGAGTGTGGGTTAAGGTATTTCACTTGTATCCATTTTGACATCTCAGAAACTACATCATATTCATAATTGCACAGGGTTTAGAGTTTGCTCTGAGTAGATTTCCATCAGATAGCACGCTTTATATTCTCTCTGAGGAATGGTCTCCTAGGAATGTAAAGCTGGTCTCATTACTGGACGTTTTCCATCATCTTCAGAAACTCTGGAGAGAGAAAGAGAGGGCAACAGTCAATTACCCAACCTACCACCGATCCATCAGACCGATCAATGACTGACTGAACAGAGGAACAAATTAGTCAGCTCACAAGCTCAGCCCAGTGTGTAGGCCTGTATGTGAGGTTACTGGATTCAAGTCAAATCACGGAGAACAAGTGATTGTAATGCATGCACGCTGTACACGATGAGCAGTTCTTCATCCCTGTCTCTCCATGTCTGCTTGTTTCAACTGTAATCATGTTAAAAAAAAGGACTAACATTTCTTTGTCTGCTCTATTCATGTGCTCACAGACTCAAGTATTATTTTCATCCACATGTTAAAACACCTCATGTGTATTTATATATGTAAGGACCCTGTCCATGTGTGCAGACTTGTGACGGTATAAACTGTAGTCCTCTTATTTTGTGAGGAAACTGGTATTGGTTTGGAGGTTAATGAAAGAGAAAGTAAACATAACAATTCTACCTTTTAACAGCACAGAGAGTTGTGAAATTATATCAAGATTTAGGTTACTGAGATTTGATGGGTTCACGCTTCACCCCATCCCTGACTACTATCAGAGGCTATTATCATGTTGTATTTACATTAAATAATCTTAGTCAACTAAACAAAAATGTATTGACAAGGACTGATGTAAGAGAATAGTTCAGCATTTTGGGAAATATGCTTATTGGCTTTCTCACCCTGAGTTAGATGAGAAGAGAAATTGATACCACTGCAAGCATACACATAGTATGTATATATATATATATATATATATTTTGTCTTCTTTCTTTTTTTATTTTTATTTTGTTATGTCTATGTTGTGGTGTTGCTGTATCTGAATTTGTTATTTTTTGTTGTAACTTTTTGAGGTTATTTTCTTAAAAGAGAGAGAGAGAGATCTACTACTCTTATATCTGACCGTCATATTGTTGTACATATTTCTTTTTATTATTTTTATAATTTTCATATCTTATTGTCAATTTTCAATTTAGGCTTTTTAACCTTGCAGTACTTGCTTTATCTTTCTTCAGATTTTCTACTTACTATGTTTATTGTTATGCACCAATATACAAGGCAAATTCCTTGAATGTGAAAACCTACTTGGCCATAAACCTGATTCTGATTGATTATTAAGCTGGAGCCAGCAGCTGGTTAGCTTAGCTTAGCATACACTCAGGGGGAAACAGCTAGCCTGGCTCTGTCCAAAGTTCACAAAATCTGCCTACCAGCACCTCTAAAGCTCACAAACTAACACGTTATATTTTGTTTGTTTAATCTGTACAAAAGCAGTGCAAAAAATTCACGGCTTTACAGGGGTTTATGTGCCGGGCTATTTCTTGGCCGGGCAGAGTGAATTCCTGGAGCCACCATGAAGCTGCAGCGAAGACTCCAGGAAGCCTCTTTGTTTTTGTACAGAAAGAGCCAGGCTAGCTGTTTACCTCTGTTTCTTTATGGCTCCAGCTTCATATTGAACGGACAGATTTGAGAGCTGCATCGATCTTCTCATCTAACTCTCAAAAAGAAAGACCCACAATGTCAAATTATTCCTTTAAACATGAGCGTGCCTCTTTTGATTGATAGACATGCATTTTACTGTAACGTTCTGCTCAATATACAGCTGACACTGCCCCCCTCATAGAAAAAATATTTTCTTCCCTAAGTTGTACATTATGGAAGACTCTGCATAGTCCACAGGAGTGAAGAAACTCTCCTCGCTCTATATGTAGCTTAATCTTACCATCAAAATCAAGCTTTCCATCTTTGTTTGTGTCTGATTCCCCGAACATTTCATCAATATCTTCCTCTCCCACTGATTCTCCGGTGAGATGGAGGATTTCCCCGAACTCCTCCCGGTCAATGAAACCATCTCCGTTCCTGTGGAGAAAAAAAAGCAATATCAAATTCGAATCTCTCGCCTCCCCTCTTACATCTACACCCTAACACACGCTGCAGGTACTCATACATTTGTCTTTCTGTTAGTACTGGGTGTCATACTTGTCAAAAATACGGAAGCATTCTGAAAGCTCTTCTTCACTCTTTCCAGCCTGGTCCTCCTTTAACTGTTGCACCATCATGACCAAGAACTCCTCGAAGTCGATGGTACCGCTGCCTGAGGAGAGGGGAGGCGACTGAGTGAGGAGGGAGAGGGCAGGAACAAAGTGAAAGGTGAGGTGATGGGATGGAGGAGTCCCAGCTCCACCATATAACACTGTTTTAAGGTATTTTATGTTCGTTTGTTTTTAACAATCATCTGTATCATCAATTCATGATATTTATTGCATTCTAGTAGTTTGAGATGAAGTGCAATATAACTTCTTTTTTCTTTCCTGTCTTGTCTACTTCTCTTGTGATTTTCTATTTGCAATTACTATATTTACTATTCCCCAAATGGCCTTTGATAACTCTTAGTAAAAGGGGCACTCCACCGATTTTACACATACATGTCAGTTTACCTGTCGCGAGGAATCCTACTCAGCCTTTGCAAACAGCAGCATAACGTCTTCTGTAGCTCTGGAGGGAGCATTTTGAAGATGATGTCATCAGGGTTAGCTTGAATAAGGCTTGACACTTCATATAGAGTGCTGCAGGGATGACGTATTTTTGTAGGCCAACCCGGAAGTTAGCATCACCCTGGTTCCCTCGACAAAAAGCCAATGGGATTTTTTCCATTGGATTTTGGATTATTGAAGAAAATAAGCTCTGTGTCAAACACAAGTTTATGATACTTTTTTTAAAAAAATTTGGAAGCGTAAATACAGCCTTAGGCTATAAACGAACCACATCTCAGTGGCATGACTTAAACGTCACCACGAGTGTGAGTGTTTGAGAGAGTTTAAGTTAGAATAGTTTGCAAGAGCGCGAGTATAAACACAACGAGGCTGTAAAGGCGGACGAGTGAGTAGATGAGTTTCTGTGTTCGGCGTGATGACGTTTAATGTCCCCGACAACCTCTGTAGTCTCATTTAGCCACTTGTTAGCAACCGCCTTTTTTAAGACACGTAAAAGCTTCAAGTGGGGTATTTACTGATGGATTTTATGTCGTAGAACAAAACGTGAAAGTCTCTTAAGCTTGTGTTAACCACAGACCTTGCTTCAGGCGTCTAACCCAAAACCCATTCAAGAAACCCCATTGACTTTGAGGTGAGGGAACCGGAAGTGCAAAAATGCTAACTCATTTTCAGGTTTTAGGACTCATTCTTGCAGCTCTCTATTTTTGACAGAAAATCTGCGTTATAAACTGGCAGCACGGAAGTTAAGATGAGGGCATTTAACAGGCAGGTAGGGTCTAATCAAAAATGCTATTGAGTTACATTGTGGGAATTGTAGGATCCAAACATTTTTGGAGCTTGACTCATACTGGGTACTAAAAGTCAGGATATCTCAGCCTCTGCTGCTTCAATTATGACCGTTCTTTTTTGAATCTGTTTCTCACAAGTCCCCAAGCTTTATGGATGTACAATACTAAATTGCTGGAGTGTCTCTTTAATGTGCAATAGTAACACAAAACACAACAAACAAACAAAAAAAAAAAATTAAAGTGAGCAGCTCGATCCCATCAATCATCCTCAAATGTCTAAGCATTAGGATGCAAGATCCATTGTCCTTTTTCTATTTGCCGATCACACAATGATCTCACCATCCTCATCGACCTCCTCAATGATGGCATCCAACTCCTCCCTTGATGGGTTCTGGCCCAGCATCCTCATCACAGTACCCAACTCCTTGGTGCTGATGTCACCGCCACCGTCGGTGTCGAACATGTCGAAGGCAGCCTTGAACTCTGGACAAGATAAGGCAATAGTTTGAATTCGAATTCAAGTCGAAACTGGCAAAACAAAATCAAGGTGAAAATTATTTCTGGATCTTGTGCTTGAATGAATACATGAATGAATACATGAATACATTTTGGGAGGTTATGACAGCTCAGAATGGCTCATTTACTGTAGTCTAAAAAAGTGGCAAAATATGATTCATGTACTGCACAGTATAAAATGCCAAAGGGAACAAAAATCAGTCAACTGGTGCTATTTGTGAGAACAATTTTCATAAAACCATTTCCAGCTGTTAACAAATGACTTGCCATTTATTAATAGAACCAGATTCAATCTGAATCATTACAAACAGCAGGAAGCTCAGGTGAAAATAAGTGGATTAACCTCAAGTCGTGTAAACCACCAACGGATTCTTGTAGTGAAATGATACAGACCTGCAATCATCTCCTCAGTCAGGAAGGAACGGGCGTCGCTTTGGGCGTCAGTGGGCTTTAGAGAGGTGAATGAAGAAAGGTGCGAAGGGCAGTGGTGGAAGAAAGAAAGGAGAGGTGGACAGAGAGAGAGAAGTTATTATTCCTGTCAGCTGTATGAACCTGCAGCCAGAGGCACACAGTCAGGAGAGGCAAACCAGGCAAATGTTTGGGGCCCCAAAATATAAAAGATTTGGGAAAAGGGGCCCCAGATGGCCACTCATATTGGCACATTCTGCAGTGACTATAAACCCCCATAAACCTCCCATAAAGGCACTATACAGTGTATCGCTGCCGGCTCAAAATCCCCCTAAGTGGGGCCCCTTCTAGGAACAGTGGGAGGGTCAGGAGAAGTCACTGACTGGACTGACAGAAACCTATATTGCCAAAGCAGTACAGGGAAATATTAACATTGACAGATGATTAGCAATAAATATACAATAATATGCACATATCAACAATCGTACCAAATATAATAAAGGCATTAGATAACAATTACATTCAATTTAACTCATTACAATACAGGGCATCGATGGGCTTCTTTGCCTGGCCCACTGAACATGTATGGTCAATATCAGAACAGGATGTAAGGAGTGATTTTGGCAGAGTCAAAGAGGATAATAACATCTCCATCAGCTCTCAGCAACACACACACTCAGACATATAAGCTGTCAGAAGAAATGATTTGTCATGTCAGTAACGTTTTAGCCCATCTACTACTAATTCCTGTACTGTAGATTACTGGTGACCACTTTTCGAGTCATACTAAAGTGTTTTAGACTTTTTAAGTGTTTTGCTATGTTGCAGGCAGCCATTGGTTTCACTGTATGAAAATCAAGTTGAATCTTGTTTCATTCAATTTATTATTTGTCCCAAGTGGCAACTAAACATCATATCTGCTTTTGAGTTGCATTACAGGGTTGGCAACATTACTGTATTATTGTATTGTTGTGATGGATTACCTACTTCAAGGAGGTTTCTAGGTTTTACAAATAGATTTTCATACTGATTATAATGAATGGAAATCAATACTTGCCTGGAAGGTAAAGAAAAAGTAAAATCTAAACATCTAAAAAATACAGCATACAATGGACAATCATTAGTGGTAATATAAAGTCTGCCTGAGTTGTATTAAATATGTGGTTGTAGTAAATTAGTCTGTTACTTATTGTATCTGTTTTTTTTAATGTGTTACTTTTATTCATTATTTTATCTTTACATTTAACTGCTTTATTTGATTGTTCTCCTGTTTATTTGTCCTTGTTTGTGAAGCACTTTGTAATGGCACTTTTGAAAGGTGCTATATAAATAAAGTTATTATTATTATTATTATTATGTGCTAAGCCATATATTTTGGCATGTTTCAGTGGGATTAAACGTGCAAAAATGCTCATATGATCCTTCAGTGGTACGCTCTGGTCACTCTATCTCCCTATAGTTAAGCCTTGTTGCTCCATGGAGCCAGATATAAAAACCAAAAGAGAAACCTAAAGCCGGAGACAGAACTATCATTGACAAAGTGACAGCCAAGGACTGGAAATAGCCTTATGTCAGGTACGAAGTCATGTTTAATCCTCAGCCAGCTGTCTGCACTTGTTAATGATGGCTCTTAAAGGGGAATGCCACTCAGTGTAAAACACGATATTCCCACATTTAGGACTTTTTTATATATATATATATCACGAAGACGTGGTAGATGGCAGAATGTTGAGGTTTTATGCTGAAAGTGGTTTTAATCTCTGTTGCTCTCGCTTTTCCAGTCAGATTCAACCTACCTGTCTATCCTTCCCACTGGCACTTGTTCTCCCAGTCTTACCATCTTTCCAGTTTGTTCTTATATCCAGACTTTATGCCTGATGACATGGCAAGTTATCTACATTGCACTGTAGGTCGTATATCCATTGGGAATCTTTCTTGACAGTGCCAGCTTCTTGTTTTTAATCTTATTTATAATGCAAACAAGTTAAATTCAAAACAGCAAGAACCACCATCAGCGCTTGTCCCAAGCATTGTTTCCATTTTCTAAAAGGATCGTTGACTGGAGTTTATCCAAGCATAGCAAAAATAACCAAAGAATACTTGAACTGAGTGGTATTCCCCTTTAATTGTTATATAGACCCCTGTTCTGTGGCAGTTAAGGAGGACAGTCAATAATTTTTCCTCTTTCCCTGTTTGCTTGACAGAACCTCATCAATATCCTAACACATGGAAGTTCGCACAAACCCACTCATTAGTTCACTTTAAAGCTATTTTTAAGGTGACACTTGGAAAGGATTTGAGAGGGATTTTCTCAAGGTTAGGACACACAGAAAAGGTAGCATGTCTTCTCACTTTACTCAGCTGTGTACTTTCTATTTTTAGTATTGCTCCCGCCAACCTGAATATCAATCATATTGAGTTTAGTTACAAAGCGATGGAGCACAAAAGCGGAGTAAAATCACATCAGTCTGTGAACAAACAGCGAAGAGGAGTTACAGAAGGTGAACATGTAAACAGGAGTTTCCAACAGCAGGTTACCAGTCAGGAAGTTTCATTCAATATCATAAAAACATAAAGCCAAAGTATTTGCCAAAAGCTTCAAGAATTCCAAGAGGTAAAACATCACTTGTAAAGAAATCCAGCTGATAACCCAGCTGTGCTGCAGATGAGGTGACTGTGGGTGAGCAGAAGTTTGTTTTTGCTTTGGATAATAATCTCCATCTTCCGTTATCTGGCTTTTCTCCTCATCAGTTGAAAACGATTCATTAAAACTTAATTCCCTTCTCCTTGTCGTTTCCCTTTTAACTCCTTCCCAGATTTTGGTTTCTTACCATGGCGGCCGGCTGTGCTGAACAACAGACACCAGTAAAAACGACAGACGTCTGGGAAAGAAGGTCTCCCTACTACACAGTTCAGGTTGCACTGCAGCGTTACTCCCCTCCATAAGTACCCTCTCATTCAGCTACACTTTTACTGAAAATGATCAGGATTGGGCAAGAAGCCCCCTCCTCAGACAAGAGACAGCCAATGAAATCCAACCTAGTTTGTGCCCTCTTACAATCTCCTGATGGACACCCCCTTGTGTGGTACACTCTCTAATCCCCCATATTTAGATAACAGACAAGCTCGGTGACATTTATTTAAAAAAAAGAAAACACAGCGCAGGCATCAGGCAGCTGGAGGTTATTTTGGCAGAGGATCAACTGAGCATCTCAGTGGAGATGGACACTGGATTTCACATACTGGACAAGTACCAGAGTGCATGCACGCTCACACACATCACATGCGCAAACATACACACACAGATTCTCCACCTCTTTTGCAGTGTCCGTTAACCCATCTATCCGCCCGTCTCCCTGTCCTCACTGCCACTGACTTGCCCTTTCTCTTATGACATCTGTAACTTAAGAGGCGTGCAGACGGACTTGTGATCTCACACAGCTGGACCCCATCTTTAACCATTTTAGCTACTGGTTTCTCACTCCATCAACTAGTAAACGAACAAAACCATCTAACATAGCCACAAACAGGCGACCCATAATTAGTATGTCAATCAAGCGCAAGACTTAATAGAGAGCTAAAGTGAAGCCAGAACTTAAGAAAACTTCACACAAAAATACCATTAACATTTGTAATAACACAAATAACTAAAAATCCAGCCTTGGATCGTAACCTTGCTCAACATTATGTCACGTGGCTCGCTTCATATATTTATGAAAAACAATCTAACATAGTTGTTTATTCAATCTTTCTGGTTTTTAGCTGCCTTTAACAAACCCCAATTCCCATAAGCCATAGACCATCACGGAAGAGAGTCCATGAGCGAGTTGAGGGGCCGCGGCTAGCTCAGTAATAATAACAGACACTGTAAAACTTTTTAGACAGCAGAGACTACAGCTAAAAAAAATTGGAAAAATTACTTTAGAAGAGAGCTTTGGTGAATTTTACGGATATGGTCAAAATCAAGTTACGATGACGTACTAGCCCGCTTGTAATTTTATTTGGGAGTTGTAGTTTTTTCTGTGCTCACAAAGTAATCGTTTAACCTTGTTAATATCACGAAGGTTTCAACTTCTAATAGAAAGTGCGTTAGTGGATGCTGATTGGTCTTACAATATGGACAGTATACTCTGGGAACATGTTTCATGTTTTTCAGAGACCGATGAAAGGAGTGCTAAATGAGAAAGTGCATTGTGTCACAGAAGCTAGTGGAACAGAGGCTAGTCTGGACCTGACGTCATGGCTTTGGCTCTCCATTATATTGCATGCAGTGCAGGTTTTTGTGCCAAATTAAACACTTATGCTATACCGTAGCAAAACTGTCACCACTGCTTTTCTTTACTCATGTTGCTTAACTAGAGAGTCTACAGCCACGCTAGTGACTTAGCTAAATGCTTACAATGACAATGCTAATATTTAGCAGGTATTGTTTATCATGTTCACCATCTTAGTTTAGTGTGTTAGCATGCTAACATTTGCTAATTAGCACTAAACACAAAGCACAGCTGAGGCTGATGGGAATGTCATTAGTTTTGCAGGTATTTGGTCGAAAATCAAATTAAGATTTTGACCTGATGAAGGTTATTACAGTTCATCCTGGGGGGA